>JAUZNJ010013336.1:0-17697 GCA_034780135.1 Jordanella pulchra
ACATAATGTCATGGCTGTCTTGAGTTTCCAATAAGTTCTACAAGTCTTATTTTTCTGTGATAGAGTGATCGGAACACCTACTTGTTTATCACAAAAAACATTAATAAAGTTTGGTTCTTTCATCAATTTATAATGGGTCTGCTAAAAATTTAACCAAATCTGCTTTAGCTGTTTCTTTAGACAATTCTCTTGTTACTTGGGCTGTCAATTAGGTTTATTTATTCAAGTTATACAGCATTCATTTAGTTTGAAATGAGGGGTTAAACAGTGTTGAAGTGTTTCAAGCTTGCGATATGGTTTTACACTCCAACTATGCGCAATTACTCCAGTTTATCATTGAGCTGTGTGTTGTTATTCCTTGGTCTTCAAAAGGCTTTTTTTAATGTTTTTACTACAAAGATATCAAATGTCTCTCTTTTTGAAAATCTGTTTAATCTATCAATATTAATTGATAGTAGCACAGTGGGATTTTTGTTCTCTAATTTTAACCCAGACCCCAGAAAACATGCATTCTTGGTATGAGAGATAGCTGCATGGTCAACAATGCAAATGAGGCAAAGGTTCAATGTTGCCTAATGCTCATCCAGGAGTAAATAATGTAAGTCAGGACTCATGATGTGTCATCATCTGATTTTTCATAACAAGAAACAATTAAAAAGAACTTAACTGCTTTGTTTAATAACAGAATAAGTTTGAAATGTATGCACTTGACTTTGAATCTGTGATTGATTGAATTGTCTTTATCACTGCCTTATGACGTGTCTTTTAAATTGGCCCTGTGCAAATAAACTGAATTCATTGAATTAATACACACAGACTAGTTGAATTTTGAAGGTGTTTGGATTTTGTACAGTGATATCATATTAAAGTATAAATTAACATAAAGGGCAATCAACACCACACTTTTCAGAACGCTACTGAGCGCTCTGACTAAGGGAAATTTTTTAAAAAACAAGTAAATGGTGAAACACACAAGGAAGAACCAATCCAAAAATATAGGAATAATCATCAACTGAAGATAATAACAAATTAAGTAACACGAGTAAAAAAAACACTGTAAGAATGTAAAAACAAGAGAGAACTTTCCAAAACATTCAAAAGTACATCAAAAACTACAATCTATGACATTCTACCTTTTTCTTCTCTCAGACGTTGAATAGATTACAAATGTTCAGTGTACAATAGTAAAGTTCAGGTATGACCGGTCAAAGTATCTGACTAGATATGATTCCAGATTCCTTAAAAGAAATAATAAAATTGTTCTTCTCATAACCAGGGAGCTAGGTGTAAGACTTTACCCCAATAAATCAGGCATGATGCATGGACTTATTTTTCCCACAGTGCAAACATTATGCAAAAAGGTAGGGGGCGTTAGATCCCCTTTGTCTGGACAACAATATTGTTTACTAAACTATTTTAGGATGCTGAGATGGATACTTTTTCTTTTGACAGTTTGTGTCACATCCTAAATGAGAGGCATACTGGATGGTGAACCATATTTCCTACATCAAAAAGGGCCACCAGTCTCAGTTGTACACAACAACTTTACATGCTGTTGACTGCTTTAAAAACGTCCTTTGAAGTCTCTTTTGCAATTACAGAATTCCACTAATACAAAACAAGCTCATATCTTGTTATAAACTTTTTTCGTTTAATGGCATTTGGCAAATCTGAATCTAGAAATTGGAATCAAACTCAGCAAAAGTGATGAAAGTTTGTCTTTGAGAAGGTTAAAGTTGCTTGTCTTCAGGCTACTGCTTTATTTTATGCTTTGTGTCACACCTTTGGAATCAACTGTTTCCAAGCTGAGGGTGACACTTCAGGTGTTTTGAAATAGACAAAAAAAATTTAATAAAGGGTGTTTCTCTTTATTGTACTGTTAAAGCAATATCATGCCACACATGCATACAGAATTAAAAAAAAGAAAAAACATCTACAGCCCTTCTACATCCCAACAACTGAGGAAATACACAAATATCCTGCTGTGTGTGTATTTTTAAATTCACTCATGGGAGCTGTGTCGCTGTGTTTATTGCCACAAAGGTTGTACCAAAAAATGATTAAAAGCTCAATTTCTGAGTATTGATAAATAAAGTTTAAAAGCTTTTTCTGTATAATATCAATGGCAAGCGTTTTCTCACATTTCATTCTGATGTGTGACTCACTGGAGGGTGGGGCTAAGTTTTACTCTGTGCAGTTCCCACCCCGAAGCAACCGATGAACAGAAACAGGAAGAAAGAGTGGAGTCCTTTTTTCTGAAAGATTTCCTCTAAGTTAACTTTGAAAACACATGTGGTTACAGTGGTGCAGAAACACAGTAAGTATAACCCACCCAGCTTATTCTTGTTTAAAAAAACAGAAGTTTCTTTTGGGAAATACTTTTGTTCGTCACTGTCTTTACAATGCTTTCACTTTAAAAAGAAAAGAGGAACACAACAAATGATGATATTTTTAAACAGCCAATCCATAAACTAAGAATAAGTCAGGTGATGTTTCTTTCTGTTTCTCAATTATCTGTTCAGTTTTTATAGTTTTAAAGTTACAAGCTCTGTAACCATTCTCATCAAGAGCTGGCAATGATGAGCAATGAGACGTTTAAGTCTAAGTTTGGCGATGAGGATTTTGATGATTGGCATATGGTCAATAGAGGGGGGTTCGGTGCTGTCTTCAGAGTCAAAGACAGACGCAAAGACGGAGAATTTGTTGCCATCAAGCTTCTTCATGATAATGCAGGGTACGTTCATTTCATTGTGATTCACTGTAAAATCTAATCTTTCATGTAAGATAATATGCTATTTTTGTCTTGTTTTATATGTACTGTCGACTGACTCTTTCAGCTCTCCTGAAGCACTGCACAAGGAGGCTAATTGTCTTAAAGAAATGTCCTCTACATTTGTACTGAAAGTGCTTGGAATTTATCAGGGAATGCCACATAAAGGAGAGTCAGAAAAGCAGGGAATAGTCATGGAGTTTATGAAAAGGGGATCTATTCAAACCCTGCAGCAGGACTTGCCTGGTCCTCCACCACTGCCATTGGCTGTTCGATTGGCCGATCAAGTGGCTTTGGGGATGCAGCACCTTCATTCAAAGAACATTCTTCACCATGACCTTAAACCAAACAATGTTCTCCTTGATGATAACTTTAATGCCAAGGTAAAATGTTTGAAACACAAGCCTGTTTGACTGCTTTTTTACAATAAGAATAGAATATAACTTGCGTGTATTTTTCTTTTTTTTTCCTCAGCTGGCAGACTTTGGTCTTTCCAGGGTGACCACCAGTGTTTTATCCAATTCTGCACAAGCAACAGGGTGTTCAGGAACTTTTAAGTACATGCCACCTGAAGCGTTTGATTTAAACTATAAACCAGTTCGCTCTTTTGATGTTTACAGGTAAATAATGGTTAAGTTAATCATATATTGTAGGAAAATCCTCGACCCATTATTATTTTTCTCAGTAGATCAATTTCTCATTAGGCTGTTAACATGAAATAAGCACAAAATTCAGCTGTAAAAAATACAAAAATCAAAACAAATCATTCTATAGATTAGTCTAATAAGTCTAATAAACTGGATGCAAAGTATTGATTTTTTTCACTAAAATTCATTGACTATATTTACTTAGTATAAAATATATTTTTCGGTCATGGCATTACTATCATGCTAAAACGCTCAGTCATTCTATAGTCAGAGCCTTACTTTAAATCTCCAGGAACATTTCTCCATTCATCCTTATCAGAAATCTTCCAGGACTATGCTGACACACAGGGCAATAACATGATGTTTTTCTTCTCTAGTCATCATTATTTGGGGTTTTTGGGTTGATGCATTTATTACTCAAACATAACATGCAACATCTAAAGAGTTACAATTTATTCGCATCTAAGCATAGTATATAATACCATTATTTCTTTAACATATTTTTAGAATAATGTGTAGCAACTAGGAAATAGGTTCAATGTTTTTCTTCCTCTGCAGTCCTTGAAAGTTAGCCTGCTACATTATATTATTTACCATTACCATGAAAAATATGTATTTTGCACATCCTAAGATGGGTAAGAGAAGGTTTTTCTTTTGAGTACTTCTTTAAACCCTAACAAATTTATTTTAGTAGCTTCATGTTAGAGTATTTACCAATAAAAACGGATGTGTTCCATCACTGTTTGTCTAGCAGGATGTAGATAAAAAAAGAAATGAAAGTACAAAAAATAAAACAGTTTTAATCTCGAAAAACTGTTTTGTTTCTTTTTTTTTCAATCAGCTATGGCATCCTCCTTTGGTCTATCTGTACTGGTGAAGAACCCTATCCAGGTCTGACTAATTACCTTGTAATAGCCTGGTTGTTGCAGATTTGAAACCACTCTTAAGTAATATTTCAAATATGCATATTTTCTGAATCAAATTTCTCATTACACACATAATTAATCCCCATTTATCTTATAAAAATACATAGTCATCCTGTTGATGTTTTTTGTTGCTTAATTTAGGAAAACAAGAATCTCTTGTGAAACTCCTGATTCCAGTTGGAAACCGACCTGATGTCAATCTTTGCCAAAAACAGGAGAAAGACAAAAAGAAGGAAATGGTTAAGCTCATGAAACGTTGCTGGGATGAGAAACCATCAGAAAGGCCTGACTTTAATGGTATGGCTGGGTTTGTCACAAAACAGATGCTTATTGTTTAATTCTATAATATCCTGGTTAATACAATATTGGATTAAAATGCATTCATACATCTGGTAGACATCTAAAAACAGGGCTATAGAATAGAATAGAATTCAAATTTATTGTCATTGCACTATCGCTAGTACAAGCAACGAAATGTATGCCTCTTATATGTCTACATCTAGACATATAAGAGGCATTCAGAGTTTGATTGAGCAAAAATCTGGTTGCCCTTAATATAAGCCTGTTATAAGCCTGACCCAGATGACAGAAAATTGGCACAGACATATTTTAGTGCAGGCCTGCTCAAAGTTGGCCCTTAAAGGCCGCGGCCCTGCAAGTTTTGCATGTTTCTCTGCTTGAGCACAGCTGATTCTGATGATTGTATTTCAGCAATGGCCTGTTAATCAGCTTACAATGGAAATCAACTGTGCTGAAACAGGGAAGACCTGCAGGAGAGCGGCCCTCAAGGGCCAACTTCAGGAAGGCCTGCTTTATTGAGTTAGATATTTGATCATTCAAATATTATAGATATTCTGATAGTCACAACCATTTAAAGATGAATACTTTTTCTTTTCTTTCTTTTTTTTTAGAAATTGTCAGAGAAACTAAACATGCATTCTCAGTTCACGGGGTTGGAATTAATGCTGCCATTGAAGAAGTCCTATTAAGACTAAAACAAAATGTAATCCACATAAAAAATACTCCTGCAAGTCTAAATGTCTGCCATCCTCTTTGCCTATCATTCAGCAATCATCACTTCTCTTTTCCAGGAGTTAAATGTGAGCCTTCAACATCAGCAGACAAATCCCCCCCCTCTAGGTAGATTGATGAATGTTTCTCACACATAACTGTGTCACAACCTGCTACCAAATAAATCAAATTTCTTTTTTTTTTGATCTCTTTCAGAAACTACAGAGGGAAATGATACTGTTGATAATCCAAGATGTATAGAACAGGTATTGAATCAGAAAAATATGTACATTAAATCATACAAAGCTTAAAATGATTTTATTCAAGCATAATTTATAATTTTTTCACAGAATGTTATTTTCTTTCCTTTTCTTTAATTTATCAAACCCAAGGAAAGTTTATATTCTCAAAGTAAATTCACATTTCTTGTTCCTATTTAATTTAAAACACGTTTAATGTTTGTTTTCTATTCTAACAATCAGTTCTTACTCAGTTTGCATTTTCTCTTTTTTTTCTCAGAAAATCTCTGTCAACGATGAAACAACACAATTGACTGAGAAAGACAAAGGTGTGCGTTTTTGCTGTTTCAGTAAACTACCATATGAGAAAGAAAATAATAATTTGATTATATCCCCCCCAATAAAATACACAGCAAACCTTGTTGATGACATGAGAGAAGATTTAATACAGGAAACCACCAATGTCATGGCACTGGTTGATGAGCTACGCCAGATGGGGATGGTCCACAAGGAAACCTATTCTATAATTGAAACAAAAGAAACACGTCATGATAAAGTAAGAGAGATTTTCCGAAGGATCTTACGTCAAGGCGACACGGTCAAAGCGGCCTTCTACGATGCCTTGAAAAAACATGAACCACAAATACTAAACAGTCACGGTATGACTTGCTGTTAATATTTACATAAGATTTTGTCTTTATTGTTCAGGTTTTTAATTATGCTTCCCCACTCCCCCCCCATCAGGTGGCAGCTGATGTATTGCTGCGAAAGTTGACCGAAAGTTTCTGGAGCTTTTTTTTCTATTTTGTTTTTATTCTAGTTTGTATACCAATTTTGGATATGTCTAGATTCTTTTTAAAGTTAACATTTAGAGTTTCCAAACAGCATCTTTCAGGAACGCACTATGTTTATCAGTCATGAAGCTCTTATTCTTGTATTTAAGCTCTCCTTATATTGAGAGCATTGTTCCAATTCATTGTAAAACTTTAACTGAATAGACTCTCTGTTTTATTGATTAGATGTATTAACATTCTAGAAAATATCTGTTTTGTTGAAATATCTTTATCAATAAACTCCTATTTATCCATCAATGTCCTTTTTCTTGGATCTATAAAAGATATTCAGAAACTTTATATGGAACAGCAAGAAACCTAGACTTAGAATCTTTCTGCTCTACTTTTTATTCCCAGATTTAACTCTGTACTTTTTAGCAACTGTTGGTCAATAATGAAATATATTGCTGTATTCTTCCAAGTATGTGTTGATTTGTATTTTATGAGTTTTTTTATTCCCTAGTTTTTAATTTTTTATACTTTGTCTTTTAGTTTTGGAAAATGTATGGAATTTTTTTAGTGAAATTGTCGATTCTTTCAATCCTAAATTGTGCATTTTGAACATATACCAAAAAGGCTATGTACCAACTGCAAGAGTGCTATTGGAAACTGGTCTTTTGGAAGCTAAGCGCTGCATCACTAGGTGTTGAGGGCATCAAAGACTGAGTGTACTCTGTCAGTGCCTCAATGGCGTGACCTCTGTTGTAGATTTGGAGAGGAAAACTTATATGTCTAAGAAAAAAGCTACATCAATTCTGGTAAATTTGTACAAAGTTTTACAACTTTTTGGAAAAATTACAACCTTAAGGCTGTTGACATAACAGCATTAAGGTAATGGTGACGCTTTGCTTTGTTCTGTATATTTTGTTTTAAAAAATAAACAAATGCTGTAAAAAATGTATAAAACAATAGTCATATACTTGTCTTTTTTTGATCATCATTTTGCATTTGTGCCCTAACAATTATTTTGACTGACAAGTCAAATACAATGTATATTTTTTTAACAATGTCTTATAATACAGAAAAACATCAAATCAGTGCAACATCTTTTCATCTCTTGTTCAACATAAAAAAATTTAATGCAAAAAAAATTAATAATAATTATTGTAACATAAAAGCTTCTGAGCTTTTGTACAGACAGAAACATATTTTGCCATCAGTTTGCCATCACAAAGTTACAAGTTTTTTTTGTTTTATTTTTGCACTGTTAAGAAAATTATTACTTAAGTAACACTTGTCAGCTATATTTGAATGAAAATTTTATTTGGAAATGGTTAGTGAGTCAGAATCTGTGGCTTAGAGTTATGAGTTTCTCTATCCCGTCTAACTGAGTTTTTTTTATGAAGTGTTCAATCTTTCTCTGTGTATCATTTATCATGATCTCTACATTCAAAAATTGAAAACCTTTACCTCTCCCTTAACAATTATGCATTTTGTTACATTGGTCTGCTGCAAAGAAATATCATTAAAATGTACTTACTATTTCATGTGTCCAAATATTATAAAAAAGAAAGTGTAAGGTTTGTGACTACTTTTGTATTCGTGATTATTGTAGAAGGTGGAAATGCAACTTCTCGTTAGGGTTAGGGTTAGGGTTATCTGGGTGGGAGAAAGAGCTGTGGACCCAGAGAAGGAAAGACTGGCTTTCATTGTTCAATCCCGATCAATAACTGTCAGAAGCAGTTAGTAGATCAACAGTAGATGATTTTAATGAAGAAAAACCAAGAAACAGGGTGAAAAAACAGCTAAAAAACGTGAATAACTCTCCATGTAAACCTACACTTAGTGGTGTTTAAAAAACAGAAACCCACTGAACATAAAACAAATTGTCAGCACTGATCAGGGAATGTATCCTTTTTTTTTTTTGCCCTTAAGTGAATGCAAATAAGTCTTCAGCTTATTTTGCCTGTTATTTTAAGTATCTTTGGAAGAACTAACGCAAAATTATTCTTAGAGATTAAAACAAAAGTTAAGTTTAGCTTTTAATAACTTCTCATAGAACAGTATTTTTAAGATATCCGGGCTGTTTGCACATATGCTGAAACGAGTTCCCCCCAAATAAGACCTAAGTAGGCTTTGAACTTACTTTTCTTAAAACCATCACCTTCTAGACATGCAAACATTCACATAACTCCAGTCCTTCGAGGGAAGAGTGTAATCTTGACCCAGCCTTTATCCTTGGTCCCTCGCTCCACCCTGAACACCTATCTCACCCCACCCCACCCTGCTTTAATGCTCCCAATCCTCTTTGTGGGAGAGTGACGTCTGCTATACTCTGAAACAGAGCTCAGCAGCCACCAGGGAAACAGAGTGCAAATAAGCTCCAAGCCTTGAGGGAAAACAAGCAATACTGAGACCAACTCAACTTCACAATGCCTGAACCTCAGAGCATCCGTTGATAGATGACATCGTCTTGTAACTCTTCACCGTGCTTGATGTTCTTTGTGCCTTCCACGTAGGAGCGTGTTCTAACTGGATTATGAACTCTCCTGGTCATTGTCAACATCTTTTTAAAGGATATTTCAGTGCTGTTGAATCTGCCTTTTTACTCTGGTGATCCTAAACTGCATGTATATTCCTGCAAACTTTAATGTCTTAGGTTATGTTTTTAATTGTTAATCAGAGAACATCAGACCTGGCAAGAAGAACTAGTGTCCTGGTGAGCACATCTAATGAAACATCTCGGTTAATGAGGGCTTATGACTAACCAACGCACCGAGTGTGTCCCTTGAGATCTGCCGATGTTTACTTGGAGTGCAACGGTGTGATTTTAATTATATGCAAAAGGATTGAAGAGCAGTGTGTGTGTGGAGGTCACAGACCTGGATTTCCAAGAGATGGATGGTCATGGCTATGACCGCTTCGGAGAGAATGAGAGGGACAATTACCAAATTGACTATAGAAGGATTGTAGGAGACATGGAACCAGCAAGGCCTCGAGTCTCAAACAGAGAAGTGGAGCAGTCTCAGCATTCCTTCCTAGCTCATGCCCATCCAGCATCATCATATGGACACGGGCATGAGACTGCAGCCCAGAGGTACAGCGCCACACGAATCCAGGCTGGCTATGAACCAGAGAGGTCAGTGTCCATATTTAGTTATCAGTTTCTTTACATTTATTACTCAAAAAGCACAGTACCATGACAAGATATGACTAACAAGCGATTCAAATATTCTCACTTTCTATTGGCAACAACCTCTTCCCCTTTCCAAGCCTATTTACCTGAAACCTTGGCAGTCAACCAAATCCTCTTACCTGCTGTGCTGCCGTCATGAGTAGATAGGAGTTTCCATTGACGGTGTTATGCTCCTTTTGATAGCAGTTCCTGTCTGCACTCCTGATCTAGCCACAACATGACTTACACAGAGGTCAGGATGAAAAAATATACACCAAATAAAGTTAGATATTGATTTCAGATTTTATTTGGTATAATGTGAGACACTTATCATCAATCGAATTCCTCAGATTTTGAATGCGTCTGAATGATCCAGTGCAAAATATGCATTAATGCCAGCTTCATTTTGTATATATTTCAAGCAAATATTAGAGATTTATAATTTGCGTCTTATTGTAGGTATTACTTTCAAGGATGTTGCAGGTTCATCTGGTGTATTCATGTTTCAGCACGGCCGACTACTTGATCAGTGGAGGAACAAGTTATGTTCCCGATGATGGACTCACAGCACAACAATTGTTTGCTATTGGAGATGGGCTGACATACAAGTAAGTCCATTCATTCAAATACACAAACTGCTAACTTACTGAGAAAACTGTGAAATAATCTTTTTCGCAGCTCTTCCAGCCACAGGAAACACAGATTTAGTGATGACTTTCATGACAGCTAAAACTTACAGTGATGACACATCTGCTTAGTCTTTAAATGGAGGATTAAAGTGACCAATAGTACTTTCAGGGATTCAGAGTGGTCTTGCATCATTTAAAAGCATGCAGTGTGCATATTTGTGTGTGGCTGATGGTGTTTGTGGGTTGTTAATATGTGTGTGTTGATAAATCAGTTTCAAAAACACATACATAGCTGATGGATAGATGCAAAAATCATTGTTTCTTAGTGGTATTTATAGTTAAGAAAGCAGATCTGCTTGTTTTATTTTGTTATAAAGGTTTATAACCTGAATAATACAACAAAAAAAAAGAAAAGGGTGATCTCAGTTTTTTTATGGTTTTATTTATCTATATATATGCATGCTATACGTTGTTGCTTTGTGCCTTGAAAAAGCTCTATGTACTTCGATTCTAATCAGCTGTTATCAATATTTTCTTCTTTCTTCCTATGTTCAGTGATTTCCTTATCCTCCCTGGATTTATAGATTTTACTTCTGATGAGGTGGTGAGTAATATTACATGTCTGACTTCTTATAGGCAATACTGTTTACTCTTAATTGGTTTGTCACAGAGGTTTGAAGAAATATTCAGAGCCCAAAGACTTCTTACTTAGACACATTACCACCATAAACATGAATGTATTTGAAATGATTTTCATTGAACAAACTATGATTATACACAAGGCAAGCACCTCCCTTCAGAAGTTTCCCAGTTAACAAATGATGGAGTCCACTAGTGTATTATATCATAGTGTGTACAGAATTTACAGTTACTTTGAAGATTTGTTGTAGTAAAATATTTAACAAAACAGTAAGAAGCAATGAACCCTCAACACAAGTCAGAGATAAGATCCAAAAATGAAAAGAGAACGCTTCAACTGCAAACTAGGAAAGTTCAGTTTCGCCTCTCATCCAAGAGACTTCATCAGTTCTGACTGATGCAAACTCATTTACTTTGATATGACAACTTCTGAGACAAACAAGCCATGAAAAGGAGAGCATTAATCCAAGAAGGAGCCAAGAAGCCCCCTCAGCGCTTGGAGGTATCAAAGCATACTAATGTGTTAATGAAAGACCCAGACAGAGTGCAGAACTACATTTGATTGAGAATCTGTGGCAAATCATAAAAACCTGATTTTAATCATCATGAGAAATTTTGCACTGAAGAAAAATATAGAGATTATATTTGTTGCATAAGAAAATGTAAAAAGGGTTCAAAGGGTATACCTTTGCAAGGCATGCTTTTTAAAGTCCATTATGTACTATAGTTTCAGCCACTGACATTGCAATAAAGTTTTTATGACTAAAAATAATGTGAATATACCAAAACTAGAGTCCAAGTAGATTTTTGCTTACATGTAGATGATTTTAAGGTTTTTGGTACCTAACGAGCAAGCATTATGTTGTTTATTTCCCTCATCCTATTTTAAAACTCTGCTGGGACATTAAATTAATTTCATGCCTTGTCACATGGGTGGTTGCCTGTTAGCAGGTGTTCAAAACACACATACACACCCGTGTCTTTTAGCACTTAGGAGCTAGATCCGGGGAAAAAAAAAAACATTTAATGTGTCTAAACAGGCTTTTAAGCTTAGCACGCGGCAGTTTTTAAAAGTGAAATTTTAATTAATAATATTTTATTTTAAAGGATATGACTTCAGCACTGACAAGAAAAATCACTCTAAAAACACCTCTCATTTCATCACCCATGGATACGGTCACGGAGTCATCCATGGCTATTGCCATGGCAGTGAGTATAACACATGGACTTTACATACCAGTGACTCACAAAACGGTGGGACATTAGTTATAAAGACTTATATCTTTGATTTAATTTAAAAGTGAAACTCATATTGCATGAAATTATATATATATATCTATATATATATATATATATAGATATATATGTGTGTATATATCCTACTTTTGCATACCCAGTTTACATCAGCCATTCCTATCATGAGATCTTTGAGTGGAACTTTCACCACTTAATTTGTTGTTGGTCCTGCAGCTATAATAGAAATATTTCACTGACCTGTATACTGACAGGAATTCAATTTTCAGTGTTATCTAATGGGGTATTTACTTTTTCTTACTTTCATTTGGGTGGTGTTAGCTGATGGGTGGGATTGGAATAATCCATCACAACTGCACTGCTGAATTCCAGGCCAATGAAGTGCGTAGAGTCAAGGTAAAACCATTATGGGATGAAGACTTGAATTTTCAATATACAGATCAAATGTATACTACGGAAACAATAGTTGTAGATGTTCATAAAAATGCTTATAAAAATGAAGTGAAATACAAAGAAATGCGTTTGTATTTGCCAGAAATTTGAGCAAGGCTTCATCACAGACCCGGTGGTAATGAGTCCTCATCACACAGTGGGGGATGTGTTTGAAGCTAAGAGACGCCATGGTTTCTCTGGAATCCCAGTGACACAAACAGGCAAGATGGGGAGCAAGTTGGTTGGCATTGTGACCTCCAGAGATATAGACTTTTTGTCCGAGAAGGATTATGAGAAACTTCTGGAAGAGGTGGGTGTGGAGCTGTGATTGGGAAAAATATGTATTTTTGAGCAAAACATGTTAAGGCATTCAGTACAAATAATCACTTTTAATATTTTAAATATTTACTGATACAGACCATGACAAAAAGGGAAGACCTTGTTGTTGCACCAGCTGGAGTCACTCTGAAAGAGGCTAACGACATACTGCAGCGAAGCAAGAAAGGTCTTTCCTAAAGAAAATTAGTTGAATAATGAAAGAATTTTTTTTATACTAATTAAAAAAACCTGACTCTTTCAGGTAAGCTTCCAATTGTGAATGACAACGACGAGCTTGTTTCCATCATAGCAAGAACTGACCTGAAGAAGAACAGAGATTATCCTCTGGCTTCCAAGGATTCTCGTAAACAGCTGCTGTGTGGAGCTGCCATTGGGACCAGGGAGGATGACAAATACAGACTGGATCTCCTCATGCAGGCTGGAGTGGATGTGGTTGTTCTGGTGAGTCTGGGATATTAAATGATTCAACTTTTTGTTAAGTCTGTCCTTTTTACCAACTCACTGCTGACAGGAATCAGGAAACTACAATGTTTGGGCAACCTTAAACATGAACAAATTACTCTACTTAGGGAGAAATTACATTGTGTATATTAGATATTCATTAGCTTATTAAGGATCCAACTTAATGAAAAGTATTTAGTCTATTTCTCTTCCTAAAAAAATATAACAAAAGAATTGTATCTTCTAAATATGTGTTCCTGCATGTTGAAAGAGGAAAGTGAGAAACTCAAAAGTACGGGGGCTTTTGAGGTCCAACGAGAATTATCGAGATCATAAATCCAAACATATAAGAGCCTGCATTCAGGTCTTACCCTTATATACTTCTTTCATAAAATAGATCATATTTGTAATGTTTTACTCTTTTGTTACTGTTTTTTAATCCACCTATAATGGTCTTCATTGTGAATGTTTATTAGATTGTATTTACATTTTTAAGTGATTGAAAAACAATTTGTGTCATTAAACAGATCAACTCACTAAATCCGTCTTGTGATTACAGGACTCATCTCAAGGAAACTCAGTCTATCAGATCAATATGATAAACTACATTAAACAGAAGTATCCAGATCTACAAGTAATTGGAGGAAATGGTGAGTGTACCTTCTGTGTTATAAATGACTTTGACCACATTTATTTTCATCATCTTTCTGCTCTTTCCTGCTCCTCTGCCTCTCTCTAGTGGTGACAGCTGCTCAGGCTAAAAACCTCATAGATGCTGGTGTGGATGCGCTGAGGGTTGGGATGGGATGTGGCTCCATCTGCATTACTCAGGAAGGTATGAAAAAAACAGTAACTCAATATATGTCCTACAGCTTGTGTAAAACAAAGTTTTTAAACACTTGTACACAAAATATTTTTCTCCCAAAACATCAGATATAATCATCTGTCTCATGATGTTTTTTCCTCCCTGAGTTATGGCATGTGGACGACCCCAAGGAACATCTGTTTACAAAGTTGCAGAGTATGCCAGACGTTTTGGAGTACCAGTAATTGCTGATGGAGGCATTCAGACAGTAGGGCATGTGGTGAAAGCTCTTGCCTTGGGAGCATCTACAGGTACATATGCAGGACTCCTGTATATTTGCCACTTTTTTTTTTGTTCAACTTGGAAATGATGATTTTTACATCGTTTTAAAAAGATGCTTTTGACATTAGACCAAGCTCAAAAAAACTGTCTCATTTCTTACTGTTTGGAAATTTTATTATTCTTCCAAATCTTGCAAACACTTCCTCCCATATTTCTATCCATTTCCTTTGTCATCAGTGATGATGGGGTCTTTGTTAGCAGCAACCACAGAGGCTCCTGGAGAATATTTCTTTTCAGATGGCGTGCGCCTCAAGAAGTACAGAGGAATGGGCTCCTTGGACGCCATGGAAAAGAATAACAGTCAAAAGCGTTACTTCAGGTTTGAACACATTGACACTGTTAGATAGTTGAGGAATGTGCAGCTTTTGTATGACTTTTGTAGGACAAAGCCTCTTAACAGCTTTATGAAAGATTCTCCAAGGAAAGATGCTTTTAGCTGATATTTTATTACAGAGCATGACAAGAAGAAGAATTTTCGTTTATTTTAGCAATTAGAGGTGAACTCATGCTAATCTAACAGCCCCTCCCCATCATCCTTTCTCTTAAAGCTTTATTAATCTCTCTTCTGTTGAAGCTTTGACATGCATTGGATACTGCATTAGCGCATCATAATTGGGACAAAAACAAAGCTACTGAAATTCAAATATTGCACCACTGACCAGGACACTTAAAATAAAAAAAGGAACTAGTCGCATGATTTAATTTCTCTTAATTTGGCCTAAAATAATTCATTCCACTTTGGGGCATTGTCATTTCATTTTAGCCAGTGGATGGACATTTAAATACAAAATACTTGGTTCTGATGCTGTTCTAGGAAGTAATTAATCCAAATATACAAAAGTGACACATACTTTTAAGATGTGACAGGGATCAACGTTTTAATTAATTTTGTCATGTTTTCACCTCTGTAACAGATATTTCTTTACACAGCAGCAAAGATGAACAGACATTGTGACAGCAGCTTTGGGGCTTATATATATGACAACTAAGCACATTTTTTTTGAGGCATTATAGTTTTTCTGTTTTATAATATTGGTGTTGCTTACAAGCAGAATTAGTTAATCTCCTTCACAACTGAGTCACATCCTGCTAATACTGATGGAATAGAAAAGCTGGTAAAAGCTAGAGTTTTTATTTAGGACTTGGCAGTAACATAAACGATCTTCCTTTCTTTATAACATGACTATGTGGCTTCATTTTGCCCAGTGAGGGAGATAAGGTGAAGGTGGCTCAAGGGGTATCAGGATCAGTTCAAGATAAAGGCTCTGTGCAAAAGTTTGTTCCTTACCTTATTGCTGGGATACAGCATGGCTGTCAGGACATTGGGGCCAGAAGTTTGTCAATTTTAAGGTTGGCATAAATGCATTTACAATTTTGAATTTCTAATTGTCTGAACTCTTTAGTAAGTTCACACTGTGTGTCGGGTTCTAGATCAATGATGTATTCAGGGGAGTTGAAGTTTGAGAAGAGAACCATGTCTGCTCAGATGGAGGGGGGAGTTCATGGCCTCCACTCGTAAGTATCACAGTGATCTATCTACCTCTTTCACCGTGCTTTTGACTGTTTGTATGTCCATTTCATTTATAGGAAACTTTTGAATAGTGTAAAGTTTCATCGCCTATTTCCTCTTGTTTCCTTAATCATGTGTCTCCTGGGTAAATTTTTTTGAGACATTGATTATGATTTAGCTGTTGCAACATCAGAAAAATCATTTTTCTTCTTTTCTTTATGCCATCATGTTAGATATTCTTTTGTGCCATGTAAGTACTTTTATACTGTCATCCTCATGATGTTGTGCCTCATCCCATTTGACGATAGCTCTTTTACTAATAAAATATATGATTTTTTTTTTTTATTTTGACGATTGTAGTTACAAGAAGTGGCTTCAATGAGGCAGGAGGAAGAGGAAACACGAGATCAGGACCTAATGTCCCAACCCCGGCTGCTATGAGTCGATGTAATGGACTCATGTGAAGAAAGGATTGACAACGAGTTGATACTTTTTACAAATAGATGTCTTTCAACTAAAATACGGTGAGAGAGCAAGGTTATAGAAGACAGAAAGTCAGTCTGATAGACACGGGCCATTCAGTAAACTCTCTCTGACTGGCTCATGCATTTGCAACAGTAGAGGGTTGGAATAACTCTAATCTACCAGATTTTCCGTTACACAGCATATGCCCTCAAATGCTTTGGATATAGGTTGTTTATTACTGATGATATATTAAAAAGCCATTTAGTTATACTCTATCAAAAAAGGTACAGCTAAAATACTGCTTTAGTATTTTGCAGGAATCTTTTATAATTGATTTATGGAGAATTTAGTATAAGAGTGCAACATATATAAACTACAATATGGTCACTGGATATTACCTTTTGTGATAGATCTTACAGCCTTGACAATATACAC
The DNA here is from genome assembly GCA_034780135.1 of Jordanella pulchra. Taxonomy (NCBI): domain Eukaryota; kingdom Metazoa; phylum Chordata; class Actinopteri; order Cyprinodontiformes; family Cyprinodontidae; genus Jordanella; species Jordanella pulchra. The sequence goes on from JAUZNJ010013336.1 coordinate 16,833, forward strand.
ACACTGTGTCCATTACAATCAGATTTTGTGTTGCAACTTCTAGAGAAACATCTGGAATTTCAACTGAGGGCTCTGTGATGCTCTTTTGTAAAAAAAAAAATATATAAGCCATATACATAAGCCAAGCAGATCCAAATATAAGTATCAGTGGTAAAAGTGTTTTCAAGGGTCAACGTTCTATATTTTATCAGCAACCAAAGTTTATTATCTGGACAGTTTATGATTAGCAAGATAAGTTGTAATTTGTCTGTTGAAGCTCAATATATATAAAAAACACACATACAGAACACAGTAGTTATTGAAACAATATAGTTTTACTTGTCAGTTTGTAAATTGTCACTTATTTTGAGCTCATACTAATTAAAGATTTATGCTCTGGTTGGCAAAACAATGTTTTATTGTCTTTTTTAAGTCTAGCAGTTAACATCTTTTGGCAACATATAGACCTTTAGGTATCTAAAGCCTCTCTTATAATGACATGTTTGCATCTTGGCATCCTTTTCAATCATCCCTTTGGCTGTTGTTTATGCTGGCTTTTCTGCAACATTATAATTTTTTCATCTAAATAAAGCAGAATATTTTCATATATGTTTAAAATACTACCACTAGAATAGATAGTATTTTGAAGAGATTGCTGTGGAATCATTGTAAAGTTTTTCTATGTAAGAAAATGTTTCATTTTGACCAGTAAAAAGTTGTTTTTCTGTTGACCTATAGTCTGTAGCCTAATAATATACCTCAATTCATACCATTGAATGTATTATGAAATGGTTTTAATATTTTACATACACTTGTAAAAAACATAATGTCTTGAGTTTCCAATAAGTTCTACAAGTCTTATTTTTCTGTGATAGAGTGATCGGAA
>JAUZNJ010013347.1:2394-17695 GCA_034780135.1 Jordanella pulchra
AAGATCAAGTTTGGTTTCAGTGAGCAGTATGGCGATTAATAAAACTAAATGCATGGGAAAAAGTCTTTTCTAAGATCGACTAGAGGTTTCTCATTCCATTTAATGTCACTAAAGTTCGTTTGCATCTTGCAGACATCAAGATCATGTCAGTCTGTCCGTCTCATCTTTATATCTTTCTTTTCGTCATTCTTTTTGTTTAATGTCCAACCTCCGGTGTCTGTTATCATTCCAGGCCAGATTTGCAGGATCATGGGTTCTTATGTTCCCCGTTTCCTAAAACGTTTAAGATCTTTTTCCATGTTATGATCGAGGTTGACTCCTGGTCTGACCTTATCCTAAAACGGGTGAACTTACCGACCTCCCACTGTTGCAGAGGCAATCAGTAGAGTTAATGAGCTTTGAGTCACAGGGGGTAAGCGGCACTTTAGAAAAACCAGACTCCAAAGTGTCCCACTTTTAATAATTCTCTGTAGAAAACTGATCTGGGTATGACCTCTCGCTCTGGAGTCGCCCTGCTTTGGTAGGAGAACAGTTCAGGACAAAGTATAGACATGGATAAAACACACAACTATCCCAGAATCCCTTGCTTCATCCATCTTCTCACTGCCCCCCCTGCTCCATATAGAAAAGCAGAGAGCCATGTCACTTTGTGGAAATCTCCATTCAGCCATCTGCTGCTACATTAATAAAGCAGGTGAGAGCAGGAGCACAGAAAGGAGGTGCTTTAGTCTCCTTCAGCTTCCAATGTCAATGTAACCTACAGCCTGGCCTGTGCTCAAACTACTGTAAGCCATTCTTTACATCCGGTTGCTTCCATTATACTGTCCTTGAGAGCAGAGAAATTTCAGTCATGATAACCATTTACAGAAGAGCCGAAAGGCATGCAGTTCCCATGGGAAGTGGGAACTGTGGAAGATGCCAATACCATTGCGTGGCAAATATTTCCCCTCTGAACCTCGTTTCTTCTATTGTTATTATGCTACCTCTGCAGCAACGACGACACACGATGTGTGAGACAGATGTATTAGAAATGCAGAGGGAAATCTGTTTTTTTTACTAATAAAAATGGGGAAAAAATCCAAGTGGTTTTGCTGCAACTTTAATGATAAACTTTTATTGAATTTCATTTAGCCTGCTTCATGTTGTCAGACAGGTTCTAGTGGTTTCTTAATTTCACAAGTGACACAGTGTGGCAATAAGTTTTTCAAATAAAGCCAGCTTGGTTTCCTTCAATAAATTAAATAGCTTTTGTATTTACTCACTTTATATTAGTTTGATGACCTGAATTTTTTGTGAGGAAAACAGGAAAATTAGAAGAAACTAAGAAAGCAAAAGAGATAAACCAGAAATGGGAAAAAATAAGTCCAACTACTACCAAAAAAAAAGGTCTTACTCGTCGTTCGCTTTATCTGGGACCGGATCGCTGGGGCAGTAGTCTCAGCAGAGACTCCCAGACTTCCTTCTCCACAGACGCCTCCTCCACCTCAGCTGAATCCTCTCGATGTGAAGGAGAAGCGGCTCTACTCCAAGCCTCTCCCGAAAGACTGAGCTCCTCACCCCGTCTCTAAGGGAGAGCCCAGTCACCCTATGCAGAAAGGTAATTGCAGCTGCTGGTATCCAGGACCACAAAAAGACCCCATAATGATTTAATTCTGATTAAATGAAAGATGTTTGCTAGAGCTTTTACAATAAGTTGACAAAAAACACGCAGATTTAACCATTTTATTGAAACTCCTATTTTCAAATTAAATTCACAAAATGAAAGCGGAGGTCGCAATAATGAGAAAAAAAATTTCCCACATGGAAACAATCATGTTTCCTTTCTTCTCATCGGCAAAATTCGATTTGCTACTTCCACCATTTATATTTACGCCTGCTGAATATGCTTCTTTATATATTTATATAAAAAACAATATACATGAAAATAAATAACTTATTCCTCAAGTTAAACATGCAGACAACGTAACAAATTTAAAGAGACATTTGCAGCTATGCTCAACGGGACAGGACATGAACTGTCTGTCCTAGTTTAAGTACTTGCTGTGGGTGACAATCCAGAGAGATACAAATGATAAATGCTGAGTGAAGACAGGCTGGAAGCAACGATGGAATCGCATGAATCACAGTGATGCAGGAGGCTAATATTGTCTAGGGATGGGTACTGAGCTCTAATTAAACTGTACATGAATAAGGAATATTAAACAGCCAGACACTGCATATTTCCCCTAAAAGTTAACAATCATGTTTCTCTGGCTGTTTTGGAACCTAATGGCAACTTCACTAACAAAGCTTTTATAAACCGCTGCTATTCTCACAGGGGAAAAAAATAAATTAATGACCTCAATATTAAAACCTAGACCTAAATTTTACATCGGAGCTGTGTAACATGTAAGTACTGTCTTATTATGTTTTTCCAACCACCTGATCTTTGAAGAGTGATCATCCATGACCAGAGACCTGAGCTTCTTAGCCAAACAGAAATGGGTATGAGCATTTATCACAGAACGATATGGGGAAGCATCTGGAAGCTACAGAGTGCATCCTTACCCCGCACTGACGAGGCTTCAGTGTTGAAGCAGAGCAGTTATTACAATAAAAGGTTGTGCTGCATAAAAAGGAACTCCATCATGTACACGATTGAGGCACTTTGAAAGCAGCGAGCACATACTCCACACAGTAACACACACACACACCAAAAACACACGCCATCAGTCCTCTCATTTGTTCTGAACGGAGATGAAGACTCAATGTTTTGTTCTTTTATTGTTCAGCCAGAGTCCATACTGAACAGCTCGATGCCATGCGGGTTCCAGTAGAGGCCGACTCCAGAGTTGAAGACCAGTGACCAAACGTAGGGGATGAAGAAGTCCTCTGGCTGGTCTTCCTCCACATACTTAAACTTTAGCTCTGGAAACTTCTGTTCAAACAAATAAAACAAAAAGAAAATGTATGAAAAAGCATGTCAATTCAAGCTACTTTCAAAACATTTATCAAAGAGGCTGTTTTGTTTGCATGCCTGAAACTGTGGCAACCCAAAAACAGCAGGACCAGTAAATACAACTACCCTCATTTTTACCATTATTAGAATGTGGTGTATGTTCTGGAAATATCTGCAGTAACGTGCTACTGCTCTGTTTTGTCATGAAGAAGAAAGATATCAATTCTTCTTTTCCCCCATATTTTGTCTCTTAACTAACGTCATGTAAAAAAAGGCAACATTGCTTGAAGGAGTTTGACAGGGCGACGAACTCTCCACGGTAAAACGTGTTAAAGTGAAAGTTTACCGTGTTTTCAAGTTAACAAAAATCAGTGAAAGATGATTCATACCAGGGTTTATTTTTGATTGACATTAATGTCTCTCCACTGAATCATCAACTTAACAGATTCAGTTGTTGAAATGTGTGAAAAAAGTCAAAGGTACAATTTGCTGTAATCAGTTTCATAACATATGTTGCCTTTTCTATTTTTCTATTATCGCGTCAACACAAGATTACTTATTTTTTTTTCCTTTTAAGAAATCAAACCCCAAAGAATCTCTTATTCAAATCATTGATTTAAATGAAGATAAATGATGATTTATTTTTGTATATTTATGTATTTTATATAAGATCTGTCGTACGGTGACATCATCAACACTAACCCAACGTGATGCCGTCATCAGACAAGCAGCAGTCGACGAAGCTTGCCAGCGGGGGTCAAACACCGCTGTTTTTTGCCAATGGGAAAAGCCGAATGTTAGCGGGTTGTCTACTGCGGGTCGGTAACCTGCTAATTTCAGTTGGAAAGAGGCTCAAGAAATCCAATAGCTCCCTGTACTCAGCTTCTTATCCATCTCTAATGTCTACAATGACTGCAGAGCATTTCTGTAGATAACAGGACTCTGTTTTGTCTCGAAAGTCCAAGGTGTCCAAAGTAAAATGGAATGGTGAGAATACTGTCCCCTGTGGTTCTCCGGTCTGTCATCCAATATGTTGTGGGGCACTTTAGCAAAAACCCCAAAGCTGCATCCTCTCATTCAACGGATGCAAGTGTATCTTTCTAGGTCTTTTGTTCCTCATTAGGTTCCTTTATAGAATTATTCAAATAACAGGGCCAAGCAAGCAGAAGGGATGAACTATTGGAGAAAGACTAGGATCAGACTACAGCCAGGCTTACTTCATGATTAGATGAGGCTTTGCAAATTTTGCTCAATTCATTAAAGTTGAAAAGTCTTGGAGTTACTGGAGGCCTCTCAGGAAGCGGTTCTTAAATTCACAGACAACATTCCACAGCTAAATGTTTAATGCTTTGTTTTTTTGCCAGTCAAAGAGAGCCCTTTCCTACATAATTAATAGTATTTGCTTAATTTGAGAAAAGAAAACTGTAACCAAAGATGTAAAAGACTTAAAGTAATCATGATCACAATGAAGCAGGGGCTCCATAAAATATTCTGTTTTACAAAAAAACGTGTAAGATCTTTTCATATGAAATGCTGAATGATCTTTTCCTAACTTGGATGGAAACAAAAGCCCACCGGGGACTAAACCCAGCATCTGCCAGCCCACCTAACAGCAGGTAGGCAGCAGAAGCAGAGAGCATCAATAATACAAGGGCATCACATTATATCCTCCTGTCTAAACATGCATGTATGAGCACGCACGCAGTCCAGTAATCAGTCTGCGCTGAAAGACAGACGCCGTGGCCTTTATGTGTTGGTCCCAGTCTGCTCTATTGAGTCCATACAGCCTCTATTCACAGCCGCACTATCAGTATCATAATGACACAGACAGAGGGGCTCCGGGGTCACAGGCCATATGCCAAGCTAGAGAGGCTAGACCACACACACCAGGACCATTGTGATGTCCAGACACAATGAGGAAGCTGTAGTAACCTGATGGTATTTCTATGCAGGTGACTTGTCTCAGTCTACAAACTCATCAAATGTTCATACGACACTGATGGTGACATTAACTCAACCTCAGCTCCAATTTACCAAGAGGACTTATATATGGATATGTATATATATCTCAACTTTTTCTTATAATTAGAAACTTTTTATGAACGTACTGACTTTTATATCACCATACACACAGAGACAGAAAGGTTGTTGAGGAGATTAATGTGATTATTATCATGTCATGTAGATACTGTAAAGCTTGTGTGCTCATAAAAGATCATTAGAGCATTAATTAGCAAACTTGGCTATGTCGACACACTGTCAAAATGTGTGGTATTAATCGTGTTCCATCATTTAGCACTGACAGATTTAATTCACCTGAGGGCACATGTAACTTTATCTATGCAATGTACAATAAAATAATCTAGTAATAACAATTTAATGAGGTATAAATTATTTTGGTTTTGATCAGAAGGATGTTATGAAGCATACCTGGTATTAGTTTAAAACTACATTCTGTTCCCCATCTGTTAGTATAAATGCTTATTTAGGTGTAACGATTAAGTTAGAACAGGCGTTTGATGTATTGCTGGAGGTGGAGAGGGGTGTACTCAAGTCAATTTTAGGTAATAGAAAATCCCCAGTAATATTTCCAGAGTTAAATTAGAAGATTTGTTAAAAAGTAAATGTCTTTTTCAGCCATATGAAAGGACATGTTTTAGCTCTATTGGTCTATTTTCAGACCAGTATGTTTACCCAGTTTACAGTTATATGTGATGCAAATGATAACTAAATATTTTACATGTGAAACAAGAAGTTCAATTAAAGCCTCCAGCAGTGTACAATAGTTTGTAGATGCGTCTGTAATGTATAAATCACAAATACAGTATTTTATCAAGTGGTGTAATTCACCCTGCTTATAGGTATCATTTCCTGATGCAGTTTTACGCAATTTAGAGACAGAAGGCTGAAGAGTTCAATTTCAGTTATTATTTAGAATAAAAACAAGGTAAGTTCATCTGCCTGACAGAAATAAAAATATATAAGCCAATTAAATGTTAATGTGCATTCACAGCAAGTCCATGTGTTTCTCTGCAAGTCAACTAAGACGAGGTGTAATTTGTTTCCTCAACCAATAATACTTATTTATATGTTTATATGCTGCAAAATTTAGTCTAGTAATGCAGTAAAAAAAGAAATACAGAGAACAAATACAGATCAGTTTTTAAGGCACCGAAAATTATACATGCTTAGGCGCAATTTCTTTTGTAAAAAAAAAAACCTAAAATTTTCCAGTAATAACACAGAATTGATTACTGACCATGTCTGGACCTTTGGTGATTGCTTTAAACCTCTTGGATGTTTGTTACTTTAAAGCTCCATCTAATGGTGACTTATTTACTTTAATCAATTACAATGCAAGTGAGGAGCTAATGTCAATGCTCGTATCATCTGTCTGAAACAAGCATCACTTCCCAAGAAATGAAGGGATACTGTTGACCAGAAATCAAGAGAGATCAAGCAGAATAATATTAAAACCCCAAACAAGAGACATTTATTTCTTTGCCTCAGTCCAGGATCCTTTGTTAAATAATGCATGTAGTGTTGCTCCCATCTCAGCTGTTATGTCTTCAAATGGATGCATAGATCCTATATCAAAGCTACTTAATGCAGTTTGTTCATTGTTTTTTCTAATATAAAGTAAAATGAAGAAATATTGGGGGCTTTGTTATTCTTTCTGGTTCTCTAAGACTACAGGCAATTAGATACAGTCAGGCTGCATAAAACGGCAAAGACAAGCCTGGTGTCAAGGTAATATTCTTCTACAAGCTTGATTGATCGAACGATTACTTAAAACACTTTTTTTGTAAATCTTTAGCAACTGCTTTTGGGTTATTTATCCAACTCTTAGATTAGGAAGCCCCCTCACAGAGCTTATTGCTTGGAGTCTTGTTTTTCTTAAACAACCAATAATCAAGAAAGCTATGAGTAACATAGTGACATAACATTTATCCAAAAGTGAAAAAAAAGGGAGATATGTTTGTTGTTATTTTTTTTTTCAAACTTGATAACCTTTTAAAAAATATTTTTAAAAAGAGACGCATGTCTTTTTCCAATCAGAAAAAAACTTTTAGGTTGGATCAAAATCCTTTTACCTCTAAAAGTCTGCCAGTTGTACGATTCACTTCACTGACCCTAACCTTAAGTCAGAGAAACAATGAGAGCATTTAAAACTAGAAAAACCCTCACAGAGCGCAGACCTCCATAAAGCAGAAAATTCTGCGACTTACACTTATAGCTAAAACTCAACCGTGATCTGAATCATTACAAACTTTAAATGAAGTGTTCCTTGGCATGAAGCACACCTCTGGGAAAGTACTTCCATAAAATCCGTTCATAAGTTTTTAATTGATCCTGCCAACAAAGCAACAATGTTCCCTTTTCTTGTGTTTTTTGTCTTTATTAAAATCCAATGACGCTGTCAATATTCACTGCTGCCACCCTCTGGTTTATGGGGGAATTGCTTGTTCCGCCAAATATCCCCATCTCACAATGCTAGAGAATCTTTTTAAAAAATTCCTGTATCCAGATTCTGATCTTGATTGTCACCAAAATGTAAAGGGTTGTTTTTTGGCACGAAGGACACCACTGATAAAAATTTCATTAAAATCCGTCCATAACTTTTCAGGTTACCTTGTGCACAGACACAAACACTCACAGAAACTCTTGAAATGTTTTGTAGCTCACTGTCTAAATTGCAGCATTTCTTGGTGCAGCAGTAGGGGATGAATTAATTCAAAGGCCTTTCACACATCTCAGACCAAAAGGCCCAATAAAACTCCAACTTTGTGTATTATATGCTCTGAGAAATTTACTAGAGATTAAAAAGGCAGAAAATAAGATACTTGTGCTCTTAACTCAACATGTTTTCCCTTAATTCTTTTCCAAAATCATGTTTTTAGACAAAAACAAAATCCGAAGATAAAAGCACCTCTTCTAGACACTAAATACATAATAAGAAAACAGAGCAAATAATCCCGGAGTAACAGTGGCCACAGTTTTCCCTCTGCTTCCATATTGGACAGAGACAGCTGGGGATTTTGGGTAACAGGAAACTTTAGATATGGCAGAAAAAAAGCATCCCTTGCAGGCTGTGGAGACGAAGTAAGGCATCCTCATCATTAATCTTATCTACCCTGTATTCCGTCTCTGCAGGGATTTCCTCTCTACATATTTCCAGAGGTTCACTGTTGCCCTTGCTTATTAACCCCCTCCTTCAGTTTGTTGCTTGGACCCACTTGGCCCGAGAACAGATCAGTTAGCTATAGGTCCTGGCCGGTCAGGCCCTCACCCCTGAACACAGACTGACTGGCTGGCCTCATATCTCCACTCAGGACTCTGTGTTCCTTTTCCTCCTCTGCAGGCTGCTGACCTGCCAGATCTCGGCCAGACACAGAAGAATGCAGCTACGGAGCAAACATAAACCCAGAGCACACAACTGAACTTGCATACAGGTAAAGACGTCCAAAGGTTATGAAATGGACTTTGTTATGTTGTATAAATCCCACTGGTCATGATTATTTTAAAGGATGGAAATAAATAAATGACTGCTTGGTTATGAAGGAAAATGTCAACCATCTAAAGGGTCCAAACTCTGAATTATAAGGAGAGGTCAGTTTCGATGAATTAGTAAAGAGTGTTATTATAGAAAGATGCAAATAGGTGGGGATATAGTGGTCAGCAGCCATCAGGGCTGTGAGGAACCAGGTACCTGAGGGACAGCTGATAATCTTGCTGCCTCACCCCCTCCCTCAGCTGCCCCCAACAGGAGCCAGAGAGTCTGTAGGCTATCAGTGCTCAATAAAGCAGATTTCAGCTGGACAGGCTAAACAACACATTCCTCAAGCCTTGCCTGCGAGCAACACACACCCTGAGACAACACACACACACAAAACCACAGACAGGGTCAGAGACATCTGAGTGACAAGACAACGAGGGTCATCTTTGTGGTATTTACACCTTCTTTAACACATTGTCTCAGCTGGAGCTTAATTTACACGTCAACGTTTTTTGTCTAAATGCTTCTAATTCCTTCAAAGGAAGCGGCCCTTTGTACTTAAGTGTCAACACTGATCTTTGTTGCTTGAAATAACAAGAATCTGTTTGGTTAAAGTCTGAAAGAAATAGGTTTCTTGACAGCTGCCAGTGCTGTTCGACTAATCGTTTCCAGAGAAACAAATCAAACCTGTCATGGTTGAAATTAGCTCTATCAACAGTACACATGAGCTGGGTCCTGATATTAAGTCATACCAAAAACTTTATTATTAAAGCTCCAAACCTGTATTTAACTTTTCTCAAAGGACGCCAAGACACTTTTCCAGTTAAAAATGTCTGCTAAATCTAGCTTGTTTCATTTTAACCTTGATTCTCCACAGAAAAACAAAATACCATCAAACAAGTATTTATGAAAAAACATCATAAATCATTAACATAGTTCAGTCATAAAAGTTTAAAACTGTTTGAAACCATGGATTTTAATTTGTCAAAGATAATGGCTACAGCTGTCTGCAAGGAAAGGAGTAAATCCTTAATAATAAAAAAAAAAAAAAAAGAGTTAAAATGTTAAGATTTTGAAACTGTTTATGTTCTGATGCACAAATAAAAAGAAGCACAATCATGTTGATTATTACCAGAGTTTCAGAAATGAAGTGCTGCTGCTGAGCTAATGTGGTTAACGTTCCTTTGGAAAGGGTATTAAAACACAATTTCACATTAAGAAAATAATAAAAAAATGATCACAGGTTTATAACTAAAAGACATGTTTTCCTGATGCAAATGAAGGGGTTACCATTCAGCCTCCGGAGTTTGGTTTTGGACTCCGAGGAGGAAACTAAAACAATATGCAGGACAATGCTGGTGGGAAGCGAGGTGTGAAGACTTCCCTGACTAACCTGTTGCATCTACAATACAATCTGTGATAAGCAGGACGGCAGACGGATCTGTAACCATCAACCTATGCTTTGCTCTAAAAATGGAGATAAACTTTTCCATTTTTGAGTAAAACTATCCATCATTGAAAGAGTTGGGAGCTATTTTATCCTGTTTTTTTGTTAAGGTTCTATGTTTAGGTTTTCAACAATTGTCCCCAACATGAAATAAATTCAAATCTGGCATTAATTTTTCCAATGTGGTTCCCACCTTGGTGAAAAACAAAAAAAAACAAACAAAAAAAAAAACATAACATACCAACCACAGCACCTCCTCCTCATCGGAAGTAATTACTACTGAAAAGACTAGCTTCACTTGTGATTGACCAACCAAGATTAATAACATCCTTGGGCTCAATTTGTTTTCTTTGGAGGATACCGACAGGGTTCAACATCTCTCTCTTCTCAGGCCGCTCCTTGAAGGCTCGACTGATTGAGTCACCAATCCTCCTTTTTCTAAGTAATTATCGACTCATTGACAATTCCATACAACATTCATCTAACATATGGATTTCTTTTTTTTTTTCCTTTTAGATTGGGGGCAAACCAGCGGGATGAGCTCATAGGGTGAAGGAAAGCAGAAGAGGAGAGACAGCTGTTTGTTTGAGTGATGGTACCATCAGACGGCATGGGCTTCTCCCGGAGGAGACATTGCCTGGATATTTTATTTTGCTTCAAGTCACCCAGTGGAGCTAGAAAGCTTTCAGATGGTTGGAAAGTCAATGTGAAACTCAACGAAGCTCGCTGAAGCCGTGCTCTTAGTCATAGTAGCGCAAATTACATACATGTACGTTCCAGCTGTTGCAGAGTGCGCTTCATGAGCAGCGGTCCTGCTGAAGGACATAGCAGGGTTATACACATGTACAATTCCTTGGATTTATGGTTGATTGCAGCATTAATGCTAGGAGGTGCTGACTGGGAGGTGAGACATGGAACGCACATAAACTCATGGCGATGCGCCATCCCTCTTCGGCATCGGCAAGTGAGACAAATGCCTCGCAGCCTGCCGCCAAGTATAGAACATGAAACACATGATGAAACATGCAATTAAGAGCCTCTGTGCTGGTGGGGAGTGCTGTGCGGAGACCCCTGGTTACATATTCCCTCACTGATTAATGGAGGAGCTTTGGGACAGGAGGGGTTAGCGAACCCGCCAGGAGGGTAGGGTAACGAGGTGCAGTGGCAGATTTATGTCCCCTCCCGCCCCTCTCTCACAATCTTATATGTCCATGACAAAGTGCCTCCTAGCTCCCCCATCCCATATCCTTGAAATGTCATTACATGTTCACATGTAGCAGTCCAGCAGAGATGGAAGGGAGATCTGCATTAATGCTGATGAGAGCTGGGCTCTGGCCTTTTTGTCTGAGTAGCAGATTCATCTGTTCCTTGAACCCTTCTACAACAACATCCAATACCCCCCTCCCCATTCGTCTGTGCAGACAGACTCATTAGTTTGTCTTCTATTACCCTGCAGCCATGCAGAACCTCAGGGTCTACAGCCTGTTTACATTACACATGTACTGTTTCTCTTATCTTTAGACAGCCTTCATTAACAATCAGCGCTGTGTTCTGCTGTCCTGTCTGTTGTCTTACCTTCAGCCTGTCTGTAGGCAGGGCCTGGGCTCCTTTCATGATGACCTCCTGAACCCTCTCCACTGACAGGTCACTTCCGGCCTGCTCCAGACGTTGACTGAAGAATCCTATCACCTTAAGTTCACACAACGGGAGACAGACCATCAGAAACAAACCTGTGGTACAGTTGATGAGGACGATCATAAAACCTAACGGCAGATTGAATATGTCAATGATTTTACAAATTATGGCTTAAAAATTATAGTAAAAAAAAAAAAACAAAAAAAAAAAACAAAAACTCCAACAAATTCTACTATCTGGATCATTTCAATAAAAACAACAACAACAAAAACAGTAACACTATTTTTTAAACTAAAGGAGCACCTCCCAGGAGTCCTTCTAATGTAAAGTTCTTTCAAAACTACAGCTGTCAACCAGAACAGACAGGCTGACAAATTAACCTTCTAATATCGGCTTGTTATGCATCTAAGGGCTACTGCACAAAAATCAGGATAGCAAAAGGCTGGATCAGCATCTTTGTTTAATTCTAAGTGTCAAAATCAAATAACAGATAAATGATCATATATTATTTTAGGGGCAGTATGAACAATACAATGTTTTTGGTTATAAATAAAAGTCAACAGTTATACCAAGATTTGGATCCATACTCTATTCTGATTGGATGCAGGGTGTCCATTAACTAATTGACTCTCATAAAAATCTTCAGCTCATTTAGCCTGATTGTTCTAAATTACTGCGCTGGCTTGTTCTCAAATTAAACTTTGGATCACTTGTTACGTTAAGCTGCAGCCAGAGACGGTTACTTTGGCAAGGTTTAACAACACGAGATAATACATTGTCCACTTGTGAAAAATGTACGTATTAAATGGAGCAAAAAGAGGAAAAAATAACAAGGATTACTAATTGATTTAATACACATTTCTTTTTAAAGTGACAATAGCACAAACACAACAATGTCCTTTTGATAACCTTGCTCCAGGTGTCCATTACCAGAAAACACACCTCTGCCTCGTTCATTCATTTCTGATCATGGACACCTAGTTTGGTATTTTCCCTTACTTTCAATTTTTTGTTTACATTTTTTTTTGTTTTACCAAAATACTGTGACATTGTAAAATTATTTTATCTTTTCGAACTCATTCTATGAGAATTTCCTAGTGGACAATGTCCACTTGTGAGTTTATAATTTGTGTTTTAAAAAAACAGACAAAGGTGAAGCAAACTGCTGCATTTTTCCATTGATAAAAATAAATTTGAATATATTTGGAAAAATACATTTCAAAGAAAGAAATTATCAGAGTAAGACATAAGTCTAACCTTTATAAATTAAACAATCTAAGATTCAAGGTAATAAATATCTTCATAGGAGTTATTACTCTAATCTTTCTTGTTGATATTTTTCATACCCGCTCTACAAAATGCACAAACACAATTAAATTAAATGTTGTTTATTGTGTTTTCCTGATTGAGAAGCCTTCAGGACTCATTTATCACACTGCCTGGACACCGAGCCATAAAATGTCTCTACGGTGCGTCATGATGTAGTGAAGAAATCTGACCCTATTCAGGATACCTGACTTGATGAAGTGGCCAGTCGTGTATGTATTGCACTACCCTCACAATGCATGTGTTGTACCGCTTTGATTGTAAGTCTGTCATACTGAGACATATGACTTTACAGTGACCCACAACTAAATAATGTTGAGCTAAAATGAAGAACTGTTCACAAATTTAATTAAGTTATAAAGCAAATACAAAATAAATGTTACATTTAAGGGACATTTGGGCAAAGAAAAAAAAGAACCAAACCTAGTGTTTGTCTTCATGTCAGTCTGTATCTGAGGATATAAATGAAATAAAATCTCATGAGTGATTACAACTACTTGCGATCTCTCTATACTTTTAGATGGCACTGCTACTCTCTATGTGGAGTAACTCAAAAACTATAGTTCCTGTTTACCTTAGTTGAATATCCATATATTGACATATGGACAAAATTGTTGGTGAGGTCAGGGGTCATAGAAACCCTGGAGATGATGAACTTTGGAAAAAACATAAAAAAAATCTTTTTGTCTCATTTTTTCATGCGATATTCTCCCAGAATCTTTGTGGCTTGTCAGCATGTAGTTAAGCAAAATCCTGTCTGGCATTTTTATGACTTTGTTTTCAACAATGGCGTCCTCCTGTGTTGTCTTCCATTAAGTCAACTTTGGCTCAAACAATGACGGATGGTTTGATCCGACATCTGAAGTTCACCTTTAATCTCCTTAGAGGTTTTTCTAGGCTCTTTTGTTATGTTTCATATTCATGCAGGAACATCAAGCTCTTATAGCCTTTACCTTCAACATGTTGGACTATTATTTTCTTTCTGATTTCTTTCCTTTGCTTCCTCTGGTCCATGTAGAGTGTGGTACACACCATGTCATCAAAAAGCACAGTGATTACCTACAGCCTTATATATAGGCCCCCTGACTGATTATAAGATTGTAGACCCTTGTGATATTAATATTTGCAGACAAACCTTAATTTAATTTATTTTTTTTTCATTTTTTCTATGGGTAACATCATTTTTTCCAGGAGTTACATTTTTAAAATCATGTTGAAATATGATTGGAAAGCAATGTCTGACTTTCATTTGTTCATTTCATAGGAGTTTTATTTATCATTACTTTTGTCACATCTGATCATTGTGGGTTATTCTCTCATTAAATGAAGAGAACCAACAATTTCGTCCATGTGTATACTATGGTTAATAGATCTTTATAAATTATTTTTTATAAAGCAAACTCTTTAATTCAACAATATTGATCACAAGTGCCTGGATTTAACAGCAGGATTTGCAAATAAAAGTTGAGAGCTCCTTCTAGGCAATTTAAAATTAGCAACAAAGAGGAGAAGAAACTGAGATGAATGAAACAAATAGCTGCCAATATTCATCAAGTAAGAAACATTTAGCATAACCTCAATTTAAAAAAACGATAAAATTCAACCAAAATGTCCAATCGGGATCTCTACCAGCATTTAAATCGCAAATATATTTACCCCATCATTATTACAGTTTTATTACAACATCATGTTCAATACTGTGCAGGGATACAGAGATGAACCTGACACTAATGATGAATAAAGGTAGAAGAAAACAGTCCTGAATAGGTTAAAAGGTAAAATCAAAAGCTGCACAAATGCTTTTTTAATAATTAGAATCTCATTCAAATTCAACTCATGATTTCGACCCTTAAAAAAAAAAAAAAATCCCACTTGGAAAAAGCCCTTTAGCAAAGCTTAAATTATTTGAAGGCCTTTGGGTTTACACTCAGGAAATCAAGGAAAGCATATTTTGTGTTTTCTACTGCTGTGCTGGATATCCCCTTTGGAAACAACTGAGAAGAAAAATCCTCTTGTTTTAGTCGTTCTTTTTAATGCCTCTTCTTTGTCACCAACCGCAAAAAAAAAGGCAAACATCCACAAGCAACATTTTCTCTGCTCATGTTCAACAGTCGCTCTCTTAAATTCAACACCACTGCAGCACCAAGGATGAGTGTGTGTTTCAATCTAATACTAATCTTTTCATTATCTGAAGGCTTCTCATATAAGCTTCATTTAGAATAGCAAAGAAGCAGCCCCTCATGCTGGTCTTATGCTAGCACACATGAATTTGCAAGCACAAGGAAAGCTTCAGAGAGTAGCCTGAGGGGAAGTGATCTGAACCAAGGGTTCCTAGCAGGCGTGCCTCCCTCATACTGATGGATAACAGCAAACCCCATGGTGATGCATGCAGAAACCACATGCAGATAGAGGAAAACTTCTCTTCCTTGCCTAGATGGCTGCCACAGATAACAATATA
>JAUZNJ010013358.1:0-17695 GCA_034780135.1 Jordanella pulchra
GATAGATAGATAGATAGATAGATAGATAGATAGATAGATAGATAGATAGATAGATAGATAGATAGATAGATATGATAATTAAATGAAAATATAATCTTTTTTGGTGAGATGCTATTGAATTTACAGCTGTTTAAAAGTTTGATGCAGAACAAAACTATGATAAATGCTGAAACTTTTGGTTAAACTTTTATAACTGCATTTTTTAAAACTATATTAGGAATGGTGGGTGTTAAGACTTGTTTTTTGTTTTTTTTTTGTTGAAAAAATAGCTTTTTTTTCCTGACGTTTATTCAAGAGTCAGTAAGTCTCGGCCATAGATTCTTTCTCCAAATTAGATTTTCTCTTATTGATGATTAATTGTCATTATTTAATGAAAGCAATAGAAAAAATGTCTGAAATCAGATCCAGTCGCATCAGATCCACCCTCATCAGATGCACATCATGTGGAGCACAGGCAAAACCACACATAGAATCAGAAAGCAGCAGTAATCCTTCTGGGGTTAAGCACTTATAGAGAAATCCCTGGGGCCCTTAGTGTCTCTGGGTTGCACCACACTTCTGCCAAGGTGATTGACAGCTCTGGAAGCTGTTTTACTGCACTGTTCTTGCACTGAGTATTCTCCAGAGCAGAGGTTATAGTGTGAAGTGTTGACTAATACATTTTGCGGTGATTCTCCCTCATCAAATGTATTCCAGCTGTTTGTGCTCAGATACTAAATTCAGGTTTTCCCAGTTTGCTGAGCTTCCCGAGAGACAAAGGAGGGATTTCCTTTAAAGCGGACAAGGAGTCCTGGCACCAACAAATGGGCAGATTTTTTAGAAAATTAAAGGTTTTACAGGTTTGTTTAAAAAAAAGAGCAAAAACGTTCTTTAGGATGACATGCACTCAGGGACAGAAGGAGAAGTTAATGATAAATGATGCAAAAAGTATCCATGTGGGTGTTAGGTGAGAGCAGAATATCCTTGTTATCCTTCCCCAACTACTTGTGTTACAGCTAGAAACAAGCCCTCACACATGCGCTTACTTCCTTCAGAAAATATGAGACATTCGAGCACGTCTGGTGCAACATGGCTCAGGTTTTTAAAGCTGCCACCTGTTGTTTGACAGGATTTTACTGTGCAGAGGTGTGTGGTTAGTGTCTGATTGTGTGAGAAAGTAAGTGACTGGGGGCATGGGGGGTGAGGGGTGGGGTGGGGGCTGTCCATCCTGCTGCACAATAAACAGTTTGTTTCCCAGGAGCACCCCTCATGTTCCTGTTGTTGGCTCCATCAGCGCTCACTGGGAAATGTCCTGGCCTCTATTGTCCAAGAGGTCAGAGGTCACAGGATGCTCCTAAAGGCCCAAAAGGGAGGTAAGAGGTTGGATAGTGAAGGCTGATAAAGAATGATACACACACACTCACTCACACATATATGCACACACATAAGCTCCCATTAGAAAAATAATAACCAAAGAGCTGAGGCAGCATCTTGTCACATAGTCTTTCATTAGAACTCCAAGTCATTATCAAGAGTTTCAGGAAATGAAATCAGAACAAAGCCCTGACTGACTGTTTCATACTAAACATCCTGACCTTCCCAGTTAATGTTTAGAGCTCTGTTCCCTATTTATGTCTCTAAATATCTTTGAAGGATCCTGCAGAAAACCCGCAAATCCAGGAGCCAAACTGGTGGAAAAGAACTGTAAAGAAAAGGTTGCACTGTGATGGATCTGGAAATGTCTTGTTCATGTGCCATTTAATGCCATCCTCTCTTTCTTAGGTCTTAGTAGAAGGTTTAAGAAGCTCTAACTTTCCTTGTGCCTCGTTGCGCTGAAAGAACAGGATGAGTAGATTCCTGTATTCCCTGGACGATCAAAGACATTTATTCGTTTAACAGAGCCAACTGGAGCTTTGAACAGAATTCCAGATGACTCTTGCATTGCACTTTTATTCATCATTTTTGCACTCTGCCATGCCTTGCAAACTAAAGCATTTCATCCACAACAAGATATTTTGGCCTATTTCTTTTACAGCAGGACAGGTAATGAGTTTTTCTGTACAACAAATTCTCAAATGTATAATTAGAATCTCAAACCCTGAAGAGGCAGAAGTGAAACCAAACTTTTTTTATTTAGAGAAAAGACCTTCAACCCCTTCACTGAAAAACAGTATAAACACTCTCCTAGTTTGCAAAAAGAATGAAACATTAGTTTGCACCAAACCAGACTATCAAACGTCTTTATTTTATTGGCATTTAATGTTGATTTTAATTTACTAAGCAACAATGTGTACTTTTAAAGTAAGATAATTCAGCTTCTGGGGGCATTTAAAACCAATTTGTTATTATTATTTTTTTTTTAAACCTGGTTTTTTTTTTTTTTTTTTTTTTTTTGTTTTTTAAAAAAAAAAAAAAAAAAATTGTTATTATTTTAATTCACTACAGTTTATTTCTCTATCTGTTGATCAACACATACTAAATTAATGAAAAGCTATCATCCCTGCAACAGGCTTCCCAGATTGTATTGTCGCACTTGAATTTCAGAATGCAAGGAGATTATACACTGTTTTTAAACTTTTCTTTTAACATTTTTTATTGTATCAAGTCAGTAAGGCAGCTAGTAAAAATACAAGTAAAAGTAAGTATGTGTAGAAGCAAGGAGATTATTCAAAATAGGTAAATAGTGGGTAAATAACATGAAATACTTTTAATTAGTTTACAACCATAAAAAGTCATTTTTAAAATATCTTTGCATGTAGAGCAGTATGTAGGAAAGACATTAGTCAGTCAGTCAGTCAGTCAGTCAGTCAGTCAGTTAGTTACAAATAATGATTCAATAATTTAGTTAAAATCAGTAAAAGCACATACGATACTAATTAAGGAATAATTGACTAAATGATCAAGAAATTTAGTTAGTGAGTATATAGTTAGAAGCTTTTCTGAGAAGTTCAACAGGAGAATAGCTGTTTTATTCATCCGTTTGTCAACAAGTTACTAAGAGCACTAATTGTCAATTAGTAAAAAGAGAGTGGGTTAGTAGGGTATCTAATAGGCTATTTTATATTTCTAAGTCAGTTAACTAGCTTTAAAATAAAAGTATATGAAATAGCTGTTTAGATATTTAGTTAGTATTTAGTTGTTGCAGGAAAGCAAGAATGAAAGTCACAAGGAAAAGTAATTAAAAAAAATCTATTGTCTAAGCACAGCAAGGAAGTTAGCTGATAAAAGATGATGGGGGTGGGGTTCAAACCATCCAGTTGCAGCACA
The DNA here is from genome assembly GCA_034780135.1 of Jordanella pulchra. Classification (NCBI taxonomy): domain Eukaryota; kingdom Metazoa; phylum Chordata; class Actinopteri; order Cyprinodontiformes; family Cyprinodontidae; genus Jordanella; species Jordanella pulchra. Next base: position 3,247 of record JAUZNJ010013358.1, read on the forward strand.
TTATGAATAAATGAATGAATTAGTGAGTACATGAGAAAGAATGTTAGCAAGCAGAGTGTAGAAAAGAAGGGGAAATAATCAAAAGTTTACAGTTGAGCTTATTTCTAACCGCAGGAGCCAGCATCAAAGCTAGCATAAAATCTGTAAATGTACAGCTTATCAAATTTAGTAATGAAGTTAGTAACTAAGTTATTACACAACATAATACTAAAATAAAAGATTGCCATAAAGAAAAAGCTTTTAGGAACATTTTTAGGAAATGTTTTAGCTTGTTATTTATTCAGTTTACATGTTCTTCTATCTTAAACAGTTTCCTCTACAGACACCAGGAAGCTTTCAGTATAAAAAACCGTGTCTCTTGCCAGCAGACTGTGCATTTCACAGACATAATTTGTTTTTTAGGCATTACCTTTAGACAATAGGAGCTCTTTGAGTGCACGCATTGCACATTAGAGAGTTTTGCCCTCAGGGCTTTTGGCCAGGAAGTTTCTCCAACCTGTCGTTAGCATTTCAAAAGCACAAATTTTAACTAAAGGTCGTGTCAAAAAAAGGAAGCATAAGTAGTTTTATTGCATAAATATATGCAAGTACTGAGTAAAAACGATTAATGATGTACATAAACAAAACTATTAGGTCAGTTAAGTCTAAAACAGGTTTTAAACAGAACTTAACCAAATAGTTAGTTGATATGTCACTGATAAATATTATCTTGATGATCGCCAACTGAAGCCTGTTTGCCAAGTGGACTGTGTCACTAAATATCCTGCTTCGCCTGACTCAATAAACTCTTTCTGGAGCTTAGATTAGGAAAACACTGAAAAAGTGTTGCCAATTTGTGTTCCTACCAAGGGAAACCAATGATGCATTGTCATGGGTTTATGTCTATAATATAGATTCATTAAAGAAGTAAACCTAAATTAAACACTTTACTCGTAAATACTTTTTTCATGTTAATCATTGCGTGAAATTAAAAGAAACAGTGAGTGCAACACAAATGCTCAGATACTAACGCGGATAATTCTAGTGAAAGCAATTAGTAGTTGAAGTCTTTCTTTAAAGAAATGTAGTATTACAGTATTCATAGCTCTATTATTGTTGGAACAAAGACTTATAGAGTCTATTGTAAAATGAGAAAGCGTTAAAGATATCATGAGAGACAAAAGGTGCAGGACACAAGGATCTTCATTTTTCAACCACAGGCAATTATGAAAATAATGCTGCGAGTTTAGGTTACATGTTATGAATCTTCCTGGAGGCCCGACCCTCACCTTGCCTGGCCCTGTCGGATCAGGTTTGGAGATAGACCGGTGAAGGGATGTGACAGCTGGAAATGGTTCGAGGATCTCTGGATGGTTTGTTTTCAGAGCACGCTGCAGGACTGGATGAAAGACATGCGTAAGTTAGCTCGTGGCTGCAATGCCTATTTGCCTTAAGGCAATAAAAGTGTTACTGTGAATTTAATCACTGTTTAATGCCTGAAACGCAGCACTATTAGCAAGTTCTAAGCGCTCAGAGTAAAGAGTGACAGTCTGATCCGAGCTGCACAGGTATCTCAGTTGTGTGTGACTGTCGCAGCTAATTGGTCTCCTCTGTGTTTTGAGTACTTTGACCTATCGGGGATTCATTTCCTGGCCTGTTGTGTTCCTAAGTATGCAACAGGGGTTCTGGCATAATTCTCACTCTCACTTCCCAATCCCTCTCAGATGGCGGGGTGCTTTTCCTTTCTTTATGACCAAATAAATCTGACTGTTGCTAAAGGAAAGAAGAAAAAAAGTGGGATTAAAATTCCCCATTTGCTTTCTGGAGGAGCCCAGCTGCACTGCACTGTTTGTTTTCCACAGAGCAGCTGCAGAGTCGAGCTTTACAGAGAGGTGGGCCAAATCAAAACAGTAAGCGCTTATTTTTGTTGGCGAGAACATTCCCATTCACTTAGCAATAATTGCATTGTGAAATTAGAAAGCAAGAACAAAAGTTAAGATAAGTGTCATAAGGTTAAAGGGTGCTTACTGTTTAACAGCTCCAAAATGGTCCTTATAGTGTTTGGTCAAAATAACGTTCTCTTTCCTCAAATGACACAACATATTAAACATGCTGTGTTACCTTTAAAGCATAAGCGACAAAGCAGAAACTAGCAGAAAAAGATGACACAAACTCTCCAGATCAACATTTATGGCATTGCAGTTTAGGTAAATTAAGATTAATTAGGCAACAAGCTGAGACTATTTTAACAGTAACACATAAGTTGCGGCCAACTCACAATGCAGGATCAGAGCTGCTGATGTGCTCTTAGATAACGCAGCGAAGAAATGTGGTGCAGCAGGTAAGACATGTCTGTGAGCAATATTATCTGGGCTGCTCGGCTGATTCTCCTTAAATGCCATCTGAATGTAAATGAGCATGACTGCCCGGCAGGTTTATGACGGTTGTCTCGCTTAGCTTTTTGTGATCTCTCAGCACTTGCCGTGACCTTGCAGCAAACTCTGATGGAGAAAACAAACCAGGTTGTACCTTCTGTTTTATGACACAACTGCTGTAGCACGGTCAGACTATATTGAAAAAAAATCTCTAGGAAAAGATTTGAAAAACAGTATTTCCAACACCTTCGACCCCAATGTGCAGTAAAGCTGACATTTAATGAGTTGTAAGTGATATGCTGTGGATGGCTTGAACTTAAATGAATGTAAGACATCATGTTTCTGACACCTTAAGACGCCCACCTCCTAACCCCCGTGTTAATCTTCGTAGAATCAGTTTACGTTGTAATTAGAGTCGTTCTTCTCTACCAGCTTTGCACCAAAAATGTCGACCAGATTTCTGCAAAACAGCTCAAGCTCAGACAGATTGAATGTATAGTGTCTGCAAGAGCAGTTTTTAAGATTTTAGGTTTGAGCTTTGAGCCTATTAAACCATATGAACCTGACTTGATCTAAACAGGTCAACTATAGCTCTGGATCTATGTTTAGAGTTGTTGACCATCTGAAAGGTCAACCTCCGCCTTAGTCATTTAGACTCTAATAGGAAGTTCTTCCTGTATTTCCCTGTATTGAACTCCATCCATGTTTAATTAAACTCTCCTTATACTTTCTGTCCCTGCTGAAGAAATACACTTTCACAGCCTAATGCTGCCAGAACCATGTATCATGGTGGGAATGGCGGGTTCAGGGAGAAGCTGCAGAGTTAGCTTTTCATGGCTAGTAGGACGCTCTTTCAAAAGGCTTTCTTCTGCCACTCTCGTTTAAAGGTCAGATTTGTGATGCATAAAACGAACAGTATTCCTGTTAAAAGACTGAGAGGTAGATCTTAGCTGCTTCACTACAAGGCCTACGGATTGCTTCTCTGATTCTGCTTTTCCGGTCTGTCAGTGTCATTGGAGAGATATTTGTTGGAGGACTTGAAGGTTGCTTGTACTCTTTCAGTTGTTACTTCTAGAATCTATTTAGTATCTCCTGCTGTAATCAGGAAAGAGATTAGTTTTTGCAGACTTTTAAACAGAGGTGCATCGATCTGATACCTGGATCGGATATTGGTTCCGATGTTAACTAATTAGCTGGCTCAGATGTTCAATCCAGTGTATTTTTCATGGAACTGTTATTTCTTTCTTGTTGCTGCTTATTTGTCCATAAATAATATGAAGTACATTTATATCTGTGTTAATTTGTTACCTTTTTAAACATGGTTTATTTCAACATTAGCCTTCAGTCTAATTGTCAAGATATGTGGCTCTTTCATTGAGCAGTCAAATTGAATTGGTATCGGATATCGATTCGATAGGGACACTGAGCCCAGGTACAGTATATATATCTATATATCAATATATATCTATATATATATATCTATATATAGATCTATATATAGATATATATAGATCTATATATCTATATATAGATATATATATATATATTATTTTTTTCTCTTTGTTTTCTTATGTTCTTATGTTTCTGAAACTAAGATGAAAGTTTAACTGATTAAATGCTTTCCAAGGTGATGTAATTACAAACATATTTGCTAAGCTGAAGGTGTTAGAGTTATGAGTCCATCACCAGCAAAGGCTTTGCTGAGGCATGTCGATGCTGACATACTCTATAAATATGATTCTTTCTTGGATCCCTTCATGCATTTTGTGCCAGATACCATTGTCTATAGATTACAAAGAATATGTAAAAAGTCAGCACTAATAATAAGTTATCCATGAGAAAAACTAAGCTTCTTGTGGACTGGGAATATGTCTTGTCTCCTCCTGTGGATACTCAAAGACATAAACCAGCAAGAATACTAAAAATATGTTAAAAGGACTTGTGGTGCAGTTTCCCAAGGCCAGAGAAAGGAAATAGACTGACAGTTTCTCCCTGACCCCCTCACTGCCCCCCAGTAACCTTCTAACAACCCCTTGGGGGATCCTGTCTCTATGTGTAAAACAGACATTCAGAAAGCATCCTGGAAAGTTCAGAGCCATGAAAACAAGGGGATGTGAGGAAGTTCAATAAGCTTGTACGAGGAGGGCTCAGTCGGTGGATAATCTCAAGGCCACACAGGCGTCGGTCCTATAGGGCCTCAGAGCTAAAGATCTGCCATTGTTACAAGGTAAAATGAAACAGCACCAGCGAGGTCAGTTGTGTTAAAACCACCTCTCTTCTTGAGTATCTGCTCCAGGCTGAGATGTTGACATACAGGGCAGGTGCTCTCTATATCTGCTTCAAGAAGAAAACGCTCTATATTCCCACAAACAGACACCCACACACCCACACACACACATACACACACACGCACACACAAAACTTGGATGTCACAAGACAGAGGTTAAATGGACAAAGACAAATCAACCATTTTCTTTAATATCTCTGCAACAATCAGTGCAGGGCTGCTGAGTTAACACAGGGCCTACAGAGATGAAAACAAAGGCTGGATTCTTTGGGCTTGAAGATGGCTATGGGAAATGGCGTGGATACCAGGGCTGATAAGTGACCGATGGGCTCAAGTTACTCCCAGCTGTCTGCTGCCATGCATGCCTCCACCGAACGTATGGTTCACACATTAATGCTAACTATTTCATTTGTGTAATGCTCATAAAGTAAATACCGGACGTATAAAAAAAAAGAAAATGCAGCCTCTAACATGGGAAGGGTTTATATTGCAGGAATTAATCTCTTGTCCTCTGAGGAGCAACTCTGTTCTTCTTCAGCTGAGAGAAAAAACAAAAAAAAAAACTACAGACAGCTGAAAATTCGGACCACGTTGGAGCGATAGCTGGATCAATAAAATCTAGGGAATACTGGAAAGCTTGGATGCAGCTTGTGGAAAGAGTCTGACTCAGGTCTCCTGGATAATTATAGCAGTTTACATTGTTTGGCTGAACACAGTAAATAGTGTCCATGAGGACCTGTTGGCATTGTTGGCGCTGCTTGTGTTTTTCCCCCCTTTAACTATAAAAACCAGATTTCCATATGGACAAAGAGAAATAAAAATTACGTTTGCCTTCCAGTGTTTAAAATGATGAGGAATTAAAGAGAAAATAAAATTGAGCCTGTAAAAGACTATTACTGATTAACACAGGCTATATTTCTGAGTTGTAAACTATATAAAAAAAACACAGAAAAAAAGAAAACAGTGCCACTCTGCATTAGCATCACCTCAATACCAGTGAGGGCCTCTTCCTGTCCATTTGGAAAATATAAGTACATTTTCAAGCTGCTGCATACTCCAAAAGGAGAGTGCTTTTGGCAGGCTTTGAAGTTTCACGGAAATAATGCTGCTTAAAAGCATCCTCTGCAACATAGAAAAACATGAACGTGTATTTCAGACAAGAGGTGTGAGTGAGCACTTCTTAGCAGCCATGTAAATCCCCACTGGAGGACTTGGGCTTAATGCGTTTTTTTCTTTTTCTGTCTTCTCTTTCTTGTTCGGATGCTGTTGAACTCCTCCTATGAAGAGTATTGATTGCTTTTATGAAGACTCATTATCATCATTCACTCATTATTTCATCATCTTTCCTAAAGGAGACTCAACACTGTCATAATCTTAATGTGAGTTTACAGAATATTTTTCTTTTTTGTTTGTCTATTTATTCTGGTTGACAAGTATTTTCTTTTTTTCGGGGGGGGGGTGAAACCTGAAAAAGATACTGCGAATGCAACAAAATACCACAGTCGAAGAGAAGGGCAAGAATAAAACTTTGCATCATGGTCTTTTATTTTCTCTTCCCTGCACAGTTTAGTGTTTCAGCTACACCCTTCAGGCAGTAAAAACTGTCATCTAATCATATCCTCGTGCAGCCTAAAATGCCATATACGCCCATACCAGCCTGGAAAGGGGACCTTTCAGTGGATTAAAACGGATATGAGGTTATTTTTGTGAGATCCATGATTGCATGAGGCACTCCCACCCAGACTTAGTGTGATGACTGAGTAGGTGAGCTAATATGGTGTGGTGTTGATGCAAAATGAGTTGTGTAAGTTCAGCAAATGACTGCTGCCCTTTGGCTGAATAGACAAATTTAACGTTTTATGTCAGATAAATCTGTTCCTGCTACTGCAATGGATGTTGAGCAGTGGCAAGCATTGATTGGTTTCTGTGGTCAACACCTGCTTTAAATGAACAAACACATAAATACTTGACATATAGTTATGAAGTTTACATTAAATCTATCAGAAAACAGGTTCAAATGAGTAACCAGTAGTTCGTCTAATAAAGAAAGCTTCAATAAAATATGTAGCCATTATGTTTAATGTACTTTCTTATACAAAAAGAGAAACAACATTTTTATTTCAAAGTGATTCAAAACAGCACTTTCAAACATAAGGCTTTGAGGGCATTAATGTCTTAAGTGGTGTCAGTCCATTGTTATGCACGTTATTGTGTGCCAATCAAAACCAAAATTTGAGCAGAAAGAAGATCAGTCTTTTATAAAACTGTCCAACATTCTGTCCAGTACACTGTAAAAGTTCTTATACTGAAAAAGTGCCAATAGTTTTTCACCTCAGATGGATCAAGTAGGAGGTTTGTCTTTTATCCAAACATGAATAATAGCTAATAGAGCAGCAAATAACATTACAGATACACACTTTTTTAAAACTATCAGTATCAAGAACACAGTTCTTTTGGTCTGTTAGTAGTTTAACAACAGTAAGTTTCTCAGTTTCAGCAAGAATTGAAGACCAAAATCAAGCTATGACAGAACATGACTGCAATAAATAAAAATAAGTTCTTGTCTCCTTTTGATATTTCTTTTTAGTACTTGTATTTTCATACTTACTACTGATTACAAGAGTCACATGTAGTTTATCTATAATTTTGAATTGTGTTTCATTTAATCTGGTTTATACTTATTTTGGTTGTAAGCTGATAGCTTTCAGTCACGTTCCCTCTTATTCTCTTCTATTTCTGTTTTATACCAATGATGTTTTTCAAAGCATACAACTTTACTTCATAAATTACGAAGGTAAGTAAGCAAAAAACATTGTCAATTCAAATGTCTAACTCCATTTCACTGGATATAATTATCCTGAAGAGTTTGTAATCTACTCTACTTCTTTTTTTTAGTTTTGATTCCCATTTTGACCTTTTAAATCTTTGAATAAGTTAGATTACAAAATCTGAACCTGACCTTAAGCTGGTGGATATGCATATGAATCATAAATCCACACTTCCTCTTAAGAGAAGGTAAGTAGAACATTGCAATTAACTTTTAATGTCTAATAGCAATGCAAAAATTTGTAGAAACCTATTCTAGTTTAGGTCTGTTAACTCAGATTGTGACTCCCGATCAAACTGATTTCTGAACAACCTTGTGTTGGTAAAAATATATTTCCTAGACTGCAAATTCGTTTAGGTAGATTATGATGAAATTCCTTAAAAAAAAATAAAATGTTCAAATGCAGACACTACCTAATTCCAAGCATGCCAGGGTAAAATGTCCTGTGGTAGTTGGGAATCTTCCTACATGAAACCCAGTATGAAAACTGACATTCTTCAATCTCTTTGTGAAAAAAGGCACAAAATAGCTGCCCATGAATTCAGGAAAATCACGCCAGGATCTGCCAAGATTTCATTTGCCACCAGTCTTGCCATATTTCAGAGCTGCAGTTTAACTGGATCAAAAAGCACAAGGTGTGCGACACTGAAAACATGGCCAAGGTAAAGAAGGCTGGAAAAACGACTATATTTGAACAAGAAACACAGGATAAAACATCAAGATTGGGGCAAGAAACATCATAAGACTGTTTTTTTTAAGGTTTTATGGACTGATGAAAGTGACCCTGGATGGGCCAGATGGATGGGCCCCAGGCTGGACAAAGACCTCAACTCCAACTCAGTTACCAGCAAGGTGGAGGTGAGGTACTGATATAGGCTGGTATCATCAAAGAGGAAATTCTGGGACCTTTTCAAGTTGAGGATGAAGCTCAACTGCCAGACCTACTGCCAGTTTCTGGAAGGTACCTTCTTCAAGCAGCGGTACAGGAAGAAGTCAAGAAAAAACATGATTTTCATGCAAAACAATGACCCATCACATGCATTCAAATACTCTGCAGTGTGGACATTGTGGTTTTGCTTTTGAATGTCAGAAATGTTTATTTCTAGGTGTTGTTTTATATTGGTTAACCTAGTTAAAATAAAGAAGTGAGATGGATTTATATTTGATTTTTTAGTTGCCCAATAGTTCTGCACAGTAATAGTTACCTGCACAAACAGATATCCTCCAAGGATTGAAAAATCTAAAAAAAAACAACTTCCTAAAGTATTAAGCTTTGATATTTATGAATCTTTTGGGTTGATTGCTAAGATAGTTGTTCAATAATAAAAGTAATCCTCTTAAATAGAACTTTCCTAATAATTATGCACACTGTAAAAGTACAAATGATAAATACCCCTAGTTTGTTTAACAAAGAGAAAGATAGTACATTATTTCTACTTTTGTTCTGTCCTTAGTTAAAAACAAAGATATTCTTAAAGTGTGTAGCATAGAGCTACTTTTGGTACCGGAGAATATCGGGGTACAAAACATGCAACAACTCTTAATATTCAAAACAAAAGTTCAAAGAATCTTGTACAAGAAAACTACTTTTGAAAATTAAAGGTCTCATTTAAAATACTGCCTGACAAACTACTTATTTTGGTTTACAAAATGTCTTTTAAAGGTCTCATTACCAAGTGGTTTTGCAAGACAATAAAGACAAGCAAAGATACAGTTGACAAAAATCAATTCAGAAATGTATAACTTTAAACAAATACAAAATGCATAAGAATGTTAGAAAAGGCCAAATTTATGACAAGGAAAGAGCACAAAGGCGGATGTTAAAAATATTTAATAACAGCATGAAATTAGATCAATAGTTTTATTTTTTCTTTTTTTTTTCAAATGAAATGTCCTGTGGCTATTTTTAGTCTTTGAAATATTAAATAAGCATCATGTGGGATGTCTTTCTTAAGATGAGTACAAAGGAACAAAGATGAAGCAGCAGAACCTGTTTTTTAACAAATTCAAATGCAAACAATGTTTGTTTTTTTCTTTTCTTTTTTACATTTAAAATAGAAAACTTTAGGCATGAAACATTTGGCTCTTTGTACCCATAAAATATCAGTATGTATTAAAAGGTCAAAAGAATAAGTAAAGGAAAAGAGTTCAGTATATAAAGTCACTTTACCTTTGTATTGGGGTACAAAGCATCCAATGTCAAATGGCTGCTTTTTGTGTTTGAAAAGTTGAGCACAAAGCACTCTGTAGCACGCAAACGTTTTCTTGGTACTCAAAAAGTCCAAGTAAAAAAAAAAAAACTGTCATGTAGCAGTTGGCTACTCTTCACATTCAAGAAATCCTTAACTACCCTGCATCTCCTTTACAAATTTTTATTTGAAAAATGTGTGAACAAAAGGGAACAAAACCGCATTTCGACTTATTCTTAAAATAAGAGGAAGAAAAGAACACAGTGCTGTTTTTTTTTCCTTTTCCTATCCAAAGACATAATGTTAGTATGTGAACATAACTTTTCCAGTTTGGGGTTTTAATGTATAATCTTGTTTTATTTTGACAGAACCTCTTCCATTATTAATTTCTAAAATGTTTTTAGGTCTGTTTGACCTGTTCTGTAATTGTTTTTAGTTTTTAGTCTTGCTGATGATAGTGCATTCTTTCTTCCACATTTCTAGTTCCTATTTTTTACATTACTTTCTTTAGTGCATGAGCTCCTCAGTACGCAGCTTTTCATTTTCAGTGCAAAAGGTTCACCTTAAATCTGTTGCATATTTATTCCTTTATTTTAAGTTCTTAATCTTTTTTCCCCTCTAACTATTACGTACCTTTACCTGCATTTGCTAAAACCTGTTTCTTTAAGCACACATTAAAGAGAAGAAGTCCGAAGTCCTGACAAATAAGATTAAAAAAAAACTTTGCCTATACCAACTCTTTAAGAGTTGAAGAGGCGTGAAACTGTCAGAGTTGTTGTCAGGTAAAAACCAGCAGGTTAGGTTACATCAGCTCATGTGACACAGGCGCATAAACATCTGTGTAAGCAACAACAATGATGATGATGATATAAACAAGGCTCCAAAGAAACCTATGCATCCAAAAAATGCCTCATTTCAAAAAGCTCGTTTTTATTATTTCATTTCCTTGTTCATTTGTTAGATTTAATCTGCTTTTCGATTCTCTAGATTTCAGATGACTCAAAGCTAGAAGCCAGAATTCTATAGAAAATAAAACAGTTTAAATAGTTTGTCACCTATAGAACGCATGACGGACATTTTTTCTTTATGTTCTAAATCTTGATGGTCTAATCAAGATATGATCTTTTTCTTTCTACAACAAGCCTCTACTTGTACCTCCCTGCAGTGACATCACAAAGTAATAAGTCAACTGAAAAGAGAAACTAAATTTGTGTACTTGGATACTTTGCAAGTACTTATAAAACTTCGCTGTGCTGTTTACTGATGATCTGCTTGGCTTTAGTGAAATATTAGAAATTATTAGAAACTGATTTCAGGACAATTGGACAATTCAATACGTGTTTGTAGTGACAAACAGAAGCTGTCTCTAATCAGTTCAGACTGGTACGCCAAATTTTACTATTATGTTTAGCATTAATCTTAATGTGAGCTAATATTTAATTTTTAAAAGTGTTACAGTTTAGTCAATGCTTTCAAACAAAATGATCTGTAAACCAAGCATTGTTTCTGGAAGTACTTTATTAGCCATCTTTTGGCCAAATAATGAGATTTATAATCTGTCTGCTGTGTCTGCTGTGATGTAACTGAACCTGTAGATGAAGAGTAGAAGAACCTGCTTTTTTTCTACTGTGTTTTTTATTTTACTTCTACCTGAATCAAATTCAGAATCATGCATCATGATCCATCTGTGTTTTCATTGTCAGTGTAGTTAGTACAAGTATAAACTTATACTGAATTTATTTTGGAACCAAATCTGTATTTGTATTCATCACGACCTGAAGAGATACTTTTTCTCACTAATTCATCAAGATTCAAGCAGTCAAATAAACGAATTATTGAAGATATTGAGGTTTCCTTGCAATTTAACAAGAGAATATGACTTTGATTCTCTTGCAGTCGTGAAAATTTAAGTGCAACAGCAGCACATATCTCTGTATTATTAGATAATTGGACGATTGGATTTGGCCATGCAGGAAATGTTTGACAGGCTGCAGCAGATCCAATGGTAGTCAGGGAATCTCTTTAACCCCATTAAAACAGCGAGGAGAGAACATGGCGAGAAGATAGGAATTAGGGCCGAATTAAGCGCCACTTTGATTGGAAACTGATTGACCGACTGTTGGCAATACATGAAAGGATGACCTTGATTTCCCAAAAGCGCGCACGGATTGGCACATGTCCTCCCTCTCTCTTTGCTGCATTCTGTCTCTCTCCTTCTACCCAACACACGCACAAACAAGCAATGGCATACAAACACTCACTGCTAGGAACTCTCACACAGAAAAAAACACATACATGTGTGCTGGCAGAAAGACAGATCCATCTCTGCCTTTTCACAGTTTTTTTTTTTTTTCAGTGAGGAAAAATTTCCAAACAGTCACGTACGACATGCCAGAGTTGTGAGAGCAACTTCAAAGTAAGGCAGATGCAGGGACAGCACCCTCTGAATAAATTTTCTGGCCACCAGTCGATCTGCCCCCAGGCAAAGATTGTGGCTGCTCGCATCTCTCTCCTGACCCCTCATCAGCTCGCTGTTACAAGCTATCTCCCTCCTAACATGGCTGTCCCACGGGGGAAGAGGTGCATCAGGAAAAAAAAAAGCTGAACTCAACCTTTAAGTGAAATTAGTTTTCCTCAAACACTACATGATCCGTTTTATGCAGAATGGATAATGTTTGACTGATTTGATGCATAAATCAGTGTGAGAAACTCGAAGGACACAACATTCAGTGCTGTGAAAAAGTGTTTTCCTCCACATAAAATTCCTTCTGTTTTTGCTTATCCTCCACAGTTTAATGTTTCAGATCATCAAACAGAATTTAAGAGTAAACACAGAAGCACTTTTCAAATCCAAACCAACCTAGCCCTCTGGGAAAAACTACCCCCCCCCCCTCCCTTTTTAAAACAAAAATCATGAATTAGCTGCAATCACACCACATTTTTATAAAGGTGAGCTCAATTCACAAATCAACCCAAGGTCTTTTTTTATTTTTTTGCAAACCTACATATTTAAAAATCATGTTTATAAAAAGATCTCTAATACTCCGCCTTTCACCCATAGAGTGCTGGAGATCAGGCACCAGCCCCCACGACCCTGACGAACTAGAGGGAGAAGATAGGTGGAATCTGATGAAAGACCATCTTTAAAAAATTCAAAAACAAACAAAAAATGGCATGTATGGCTCTGGAAATAGTTTTAAGGGACACAAGAGAAGACAAAGGGAGAGTCATAAACCACATCTTGAGAAAACAAGCAGCACTGGTGAACCTTCCCAAGAGAGGCCGGTTAACCAGAGTTACTCTAGGAGCACACCGACCATTCAACCAGGAGTTCACAAAACACCATAGAGCAACATTTAAAGAACTGCAGACTTTTTGTTTAAGATAAAACAAGCAAAAAGAGACTGTAAGGAAATAGCCTTTATGATAGAGTTCTAAGGTAAAAGCACCGCTCATAAAAATCACATAAAAACTAAATTCACATTCTCAAGAAGTTTGGTTAAATGTTGTGTTAGCCAATAAGGCAAATGTAAGCTTTTTGTTACACGTGTTGTGTAGCTGACCTAAAACTACACCTCATTAAGGAAACAGACAGTCAAACATAGTGGTCATGGTGTAATGGTTTGGGTCTGCTTTGTTTGCAGTCAAAATGGTAAATCTTTGATTGTTTGAATCAGCCCTTTTGGTGGAATAGAAAGGAGAATGTTTAAAGCAAGCGACGGTTGATGTTAGCACCCTTCCAGGAATAAAGTAAATTAAGGAGGACCAAAATCGTGTTTGCGGAGAGTGCACCCTTACAGGCTTTTCTGATTGGAACAAAGAGCCCACATGAAAAGGACCAAACCACTTTCACACTCCAGATTGTCCATCAGGTTTTAACTCAGGCCTGACAGCAACATATGTTAAAAGGACAAAGCAAATTTAAATGTAAGGATACCTTTAAACAAGGCATTCATAATTGAAAACACTTAAGACTTATTGCAAATTATAACGAAGTCTTAATGTTAGCAGCAGCTGCTGCTCTTAGAGACAATACAAGTATTCTTTTTGGTTCTTTGGATAGCCCTTTGCCTTAATGAACAAAACCATGCCTTGAAAACTGCATAAAGTTTAACCTACCTATTTCTATTCAATATTAGAATTAGATTAACGTATAAAATATTTAAGCATGAAAGACCAGCAAAACACAACAGAAATCTGTAGAGGGTAAACCACTTTTCACAGTACTGTGCATGAAAACAAATTAAATAAAATTAGAACCTGATTTTCTGATGAGTTTATAGTCTAATCACTGACTTTTTCAACACTAAATCATTTTACAAAAAAATATTACAATTTCGAAATAAAATTTTAAACAACGACTTTTTAACAAATCAGCAGTTTCCAAGTCGGCACAGTCCATATCCAAAGGTTCATAAAAGTTCTTAACTTTTTTTCTAAAACGTGTAGAACATTATTTTTATTTATTTTCTTTTCATTTTATTCTCCGTTCCTGAACCAGAACCTTTTGTGTGTATCTTTTCAACGGTTCAGCTTTTTTATTAAAATGTTATTTTACTGGAACTCAGAAGATAGAGTATATTGGACCTGTGCTCTGAGCAGATATAAAATGTTGTATTCATTTTGTATCACAACATTTTGCACTAATGTTAATGTTTTTTTGATTTCAGATGAAGGTTACCTTCCTTTCTTACTACCTACCGTGTTTCCCCGATAGTAAGACACCCCCGATTGTAAGACGTATCGGGGGTTTCAGGGGAGTCGGCTAATATAAGCCGTACCCCGAAAGTAA
>JAUZNJ010013369.1:0-72089 GCA_034780135.1 Jordanella pulchra
AGTTTGCCGTGCTGCCTGTTCTGAGGACACATCCCCTGTAACTCTGTTCTGGACTCTGTGTTAAATAAAACGTCTTCATTTCCACTACAACCTGGTTCCGCCTCTGCCTCACCACCCACCAAACAACCGCATCATGACACCTTTTTTCCTGTTCTTTCAGTCCTTATGTTGTCTTCATTTTTTCCTTCTTATTGCCTTCTCTTTCTTTCTTATTGTGTCTTCCTTGTTCCCACGTGTCCTTTATTCTTCCTTTCTCTAGTGACCATATTAGACAATCCATCACTAGAACTAACTGCCATTTATTTCTCAGTTACGTTTTGATATTTACAAAAAAGCCTAAAGAAATTTTAAGTTTAAAAAGGCAGAACTTTTTCCTTAAATAACTTGAAGGATCGCATATTCTTTTTCTGTCAGGTAAAGGAAATCCATCTGTCCCTCAGGTAAAACCCTCTGAAGAAAGGATTGTTTGAAGCAATGCTATGATACCCATAGCAAGGCGAGTGAACCTGATAGCATATGACTGTTAAACACTTAGTGAGACACATCGGTAGCTTGTTCTGCTGTTGAGAGCTTCACAGTATCACCGTTTGTGCTTCCACTTCAAACTCTTGAACTGGTGAGTCACTTTTGTAAAATAATGAAATGCTGCCCTACAAGTTCCAAGACTAAGCTAGGCATGGCTTTGAAATTCTTAAGGAGATCAACTCTACCAAACTACAATTTTTGCTATATATTCTCATTGAAACACGATTTAAACAGTTATATCAATTTACAAACAATGATTTTGTTTTTTTAGGACTAAACTTTGAAACGACTGCACAGTCAAACTCTCTTTAAAACTGTTCAATTGCATTGAAGACAGATGCTCAATTTGTAGCCGTTTTGTTTTTGGGGAGGATAAATGGTGCAAGGTTATAAATACCCCATAAATATTTTAACATGTCAAAAATTATTCATAATTTAGCAACCCTGACTGTATAAAATCTCCTATGAAGTTATCTTGCAATTAAAACAGTTCAACATAAATGTCAAGTGTTAAGGCTTCCAGTTTTGCCTGAGGTATTTTGTCTTAACTGAAGGATAAAATCTTTTTTTAGCAAGTTTGCAGATGTCTTGTTAGTTTAGTATCAAGCTCAAATTATTATTTTTTTAATATTTCACAGTTTTACTTAGTATTTGTCTTAGATTTCATCATTCTAATACAATTTATTTGCAAGAAACAACAAACAAACGAAACGAAATTTAAGGCTGAAATATAACAGCTGAGTTTGTTACCATTGATTTTTTTTCCTTATAATTGCATGTGCTTCCAGTGTTAGAGGATTTGATTTTTAAGAATAAAAAAAATCCAAAAGGCACTATTACTAGAGTGATTTCTAATTATAGGCTTGAATCTAGATTTTCTACATGCTTTTAAGTAAGTAAGTAAGTTCTCTGGTATGATGTAATATTTTAAACAATAAATCAACACAATATACCATAATCATCAAATTTAAACAGGGGGCTTTTCTTGCCAGTTTTAAATGCACATTCAAATGTCACATTGAAAACTAGAGATGCACTGATCCAGTGATTTCCAATCCAGTCGGATTTCATGACATCCAGTACCAATCCAATGCAACTGTTGAGTGAATAAACCATATATCTCCATATGTGAGCAAAGGTTTTAGCTTCGACATAAACATTATTAAAAAAAGGTAAAAAAAAATTACATGGATAAAAATGTACTTTGTAATATTTATTAACAAAGGAGGAGCAAAAAGTAACAGTTCCATGTAAAGTGCACTAAATTGGATCTCTGATATTCCATATCAACTCACCAATATCCGATCCAGGTATTGGGTCGGTGCATCGCTAAAGTTTACCCTTAACCTTACATAGTTCAAATAGAAAACCTGTCAGGGTAAATGCTAACTAGCATAGAGCCAGTATCATCCAGTTTATCTAATTATTATAATTTGACTGCAGAAACTAAACTGTCATATTATCATATTATACCACGTGGTTTCTGTCCTTCTTGTGTGGGCCTCCAGTATCTGTGACCTTTAGCATATTCTGCTCTGTAATCTGTGCTGATGTGCTCCATCCAACATGACGGATATCTGATCGGTATGCAAAGTGTAAGCTCATCATGGTTGAAATGTAATAACCAATAATATTTGCATTTTAGACATCCCTTTGAAAATAAAGTGAACACACTTTCATATTGTGAGGCTGATTCATATAAAAACATTGGGTCTAAATTGTAGTATTTTCACCCAAATGACATCAGTCACACGCCCATCTACTCATTTCCCCACCTTAGCCTATTTATGTTTATCTGACTCATAGAGAAGGAGAGAGAAACAGTCATGGGACTCATATGACCTTCTGTATGCTGTTCATTGGGTGAGTCTTACTGCAGCAGGCCACCGGACCATCAGATGGCCTCATAGTGCCACTCATTTCTACTGTTCAGCTCTGATCTCACACCTCTCACTTCACATTCTCATTAATTATACGTGTTATTAATTTATTTAATCAAAGTCTGTTTAGATTCTGCTTCCTGGAAACTCAAAATGGCAGCAGATTTAACAGTGTGTTTTATAAGAGTATCCGTGTTCCCAGCAGTCTGATGTGTCTGTGGATTGTCACTTCAGGCGACTGTCAAACCAGAGATGTCCAAACACTCAAAGACGACTTGAGATGCCTGCATTACTACTGATAGATAAACATTATATTTTAGAGTTTGGATGAGCTCAAACTTTCTGCGTTGATCAAAATGTTTACTGATCGTGACCAAATATCTTCCTGCATATACCATCTTAAATGCCCTTTGATTGTTTATTTATTCTAAATCCTTTTATTCTAAATTGATTATTTCTTGTTTGAAGAACAATTTCTTTGTGAATTCTTTATTAAAAGCAACAAATATGTCACAAAGTTTAAAAATGTTGAAAATTGCTAATAGTTATATCTTACTTAACAGGGCTACATAAGATACAGAGGAAAATTAATTAGCTGGCTTCCAGTGCCACACTCTTCTATTGATTAACATAATAGCTAAAATCTTAATATGGCAACAAAAAGCTCAGTTCAGTTAAAGACACGTTTTTGAATTATAAATATAAAGCTTTGGTAAATATTGTTTTGCTTGCAATATAAGCAATATTTCTGGCCAAAGTTCGCACCCAGAAATTTTACTTAAGCAACTTCTTCTTTGGTAATATTATATCAGATGATTCTATCCAAATTGGGTGTTTTGTCTTAAAATGCCAAATTGAACTGTTTTTCTTATTTAATTTCATCAACAATTTATGTTATATTAGTTTTTATGACAATAATTAATACATCTATTTTCATTTAAAATTTGCTTTAGTCCACTAAAACTGATTGTTGTTGCTTTTTCATAGGTACCAGGTAAACAGCTCACTAACTTGCATTTATTTGTTGTGTTCTGCTCTCTGATCTTAGGTGATATCAGATGTTGATACTAAAGCTGCGTAGGATCAACTGAGACTGAGTTTTTTATTGATGTTACATAGAACTGCTGTGTCACTAAGGGTGCAGGACAGAAAAAAAAAAACAATCAGCTGCCTGAGCAAATAAAAAAGGAGAGTAAAATATTGTTTTCACTGCATCTTAGCAGAGAACATAAAAACAAAAAGGTGTCGTATGCTTTTTGATTGAAACTAGGACTCATTTTTCTAAAATCAGTTGTTTCAACCTCATCTCAGTTTATATTTTCCTCAGGCCTTCCTATGTTGAGTTGCCTTTAATTGTGTATTCATCCTGGAGATCATAACCTTCCCAGTCTGGTTTCCTGTATCCCATTTGTGTCATTGAAAGCAAATAGCACACTATTTCCCCCCCTTTATTTAAGTTCAGTAACACAAGTGCCGTGTAGTTCTTCCAAGACTCACAGGTGGCTCATTCACTTGGGTGACTGAAGGATCGACTCCTTGGAGGCAGATTGGCACAAGCTGAGACGCTGAACTGAAAAGCCTGAGGTGAAATCCTCACCTGTTCTTTTAACTGTTTAATCCCCAGCTGTTCAGATTTTTTTGTGTCTCTTTTGCATTTGTTCCCACTGGAAGGATTTAATGTTCTGGGATAAGTCAAATTAAACCTTGTTTACTGTTTTGCTGAAAATAATATCAGGGAAAGACCTCCAATGCCCTGGCAGTATAAAACATATGTCAGAGTACTGATACTCATAAAGTTATTTCACTCCTATAAGAATACAGAGCACAAATTGTGTCCTTCTTCACAGTCTTTGCTCCATAAAAATCTCTTTCTCTCAGAGTCAACATGTCTTTCTCCCCCATTATTAGATGATTAAATAAATGCTGATGTACAAGGCCTTCATGGCAACATATCTAATCCACGGAGAGAGTGAAAGCACATTTCGTCTTTTCGTCATTTCAGCTTTTTGAGTAGTTACCGCAGTTTTAAATTGTTGTTGTCACTGTGTACTGTCCAGATCACGTCTGTCAGTTTGTGGGTGTTTTTTCCTGTCCGTGAAAAAAGGGGTTCTGTGAAGAAGGGAGGCCTCCCTGCTCCAACACATGGTGCCCAGACTAAACAACAAGATGAATGTTTCCTGAATCCAACTTGGCACAGAGGCACCCCCAATCTGCCCATGTGTCTCGGCTGAGTGACTGAAAGGCTCGCATTCAAAGCAGGAAGAAAAGGAGGTTAGAGGAGGAATTTGAACGAAGGATAGATGAGGGATGGGTGTAGTACTGTCATTCTAAGATCCTTTGCAATAGTATTCAGATCCTTTGAATATTTTTACCTTTACATTATTTTATTTGTTAAAATCAAGACAAAGTTTTTCACAATTGTACAGTGAATGAAAGCGATGCTGAGTTTTTTGGTGTGTTTTCTCAAATAAACTTTTAAAAGGCATACATTTATTTTCGGCTCTCTTGGAGTCAGTAGGCCTAATTTGTAGAGACACCTTTATTGGTTTAGAGCTCCAAGTATTTTGGGTAAAACTCAGCAGCTTTTATAGAAATTTTTACTCATTCTTTGTATAATATATCAAGCTCAGGTTAGGCATCATTATATTCCCTGTTTTTCCTTCTTCCCTTCTCTTTAGTAGACAGTTTATTAAACCAGTGCATCACTGCCTTCAAGGCGTCAAAAAAAAAACTGTGCATCTTTTGGTAGAATTTCGATCTTTAGCTGAACTTCAAAAATAGGCCCCTTTAATAGTAGCCTGTGCTTGACTGCCAGGTCCAAGCAACTCATCTACACTAACAAAGTGAGAAATGTTAGGTTCTTTTCCATTGTTTGAAAGAACCTTACACATGCTGAACAAAAACAAAGTTTTCATTTTTCATTAACTACCTTAGTTTTAAGCAGATACCTTTTCATTTAGTAACATTACTATTTAATTTCCTTTTGGTATCAGTAAAGTCTTTGAATTAAATTGAACTGAATTATCCATACCAAAGGGTGCTGTTACCTGGACTTGGTTGCTCTTATTATGCAATGCTCCCCGATTGGAAAAAACATCAGACTTTTGACCTTCCCACCCTCTGGTACCTTATAAGGGACATATAAATTGGAAATCATTCAGTTCCTTTTTACAAATGTGCTTGTCAAAAAGATATTCTCTGCTCAGAATTGAGTGTTTCTATAAGTAATTACAAGTTAATCATCCTAGGCTCCAGCATTTAGGTTATTAAAAGATCTAAATATCACTTCCCAAATTTTTAGAGTCCCTTGTGTACAAGTGTTGTGAGTGGGAAAAAGAAGTTTCCAAAAATAGAAAAGCCTTAAGTAGCCATTGTTTAGGTTTGCCTGTCTATATCTTTAAAATCCAATGGAAAGCCTTGCCTTTGTACACTCTAGATCAGCTTGCTATTATTCTTTTAGATCTATAAACCTTTCTTTGATCGTCTTAAAGAATAACTAGATCAGACTCTCTTCAGTTTGGATCAAATACCCAGAAAGTCCATAAAGTATTGCTGTCATATAAAGTTGAGCTAAAACCAATACCAACAAAAGCTTAGTGTGCTGTTGTCAATACAGTATGTCTCCCCCCACATAACTTTTCTCCTTGCTATCCTACACCCACATGTAGTACCTTACCTTTTCTTTGTTGTCGGTTCAGAGGATTGGATGTGGACATTGGCCAGCTTGCTGATAAAATAACGATTGGGAGTTTTTAAAGAAGGGGCTGGGGTGGTATGGGGAAAATTCTTGGCAGACTGTGGGAGACATTGAGGCTCTGTACAGGCTATACAGGGTTGAGTCTCGGTGCGGTTTTTAACAACAAGCTGTTGGACTTGGAGAGAAAGTTTCAGACACACCCCCAGCTCTAACTGAGTACTGCAATCCTTCTTTCCCCAAAAAGCCTTAAAAAAAAATGAATCAAACTCAGTGAGACGCCTTAGCAGGAAGCCCCCGCCGTTGCCTGATCCTCCCTCCACCTTCACCTTTTCTTTCTCCCCCCCGTGACTGAAGAGAGCTGGACTTTTTAATTGTTGCAAGAGTTAAAACACCTTAGAGCAGAAGAAGATCACACACATGTGACGAGCCTCTGCCGAACAACGGTTGAAAGAGAGGGAGAGAGAGGGGAAGGGGCTAGCAGTAGTTTCTTGGAAGGCCTGATTGGAGCATAAACAGCAGCCCAGGAAGTGCTGAAGTTAGAGCGAGAGAGAAGTGGGGAGGGAGAGGAATCAGGAGATCTGCCGGCAGAGAGCAAAAAAAGTTTCAGGACTGTGGCAGAGTGTTTGTCTGTGTTGTTGTGGTCGTTTCCAGGAGGAAAAGAAAAAAATCTTATCAGGACATAACGTGTTACAGAAAGGGCTCAGGGTAAGTAGCTGCATCTCGTACAATAACACACTCTCAAGCAGATGTGAGTTGATAGAAGCACAAATGTTTACTCTCTAAACACCACCCCTGCTCTGCATAGGACTTTTATTGCTGAGGATTCATGCAGTCAAATGGAAGCAGATATGTTTTAAGAAGTGTCTTGCGGTTATAGTGTGTAAAATGTTGTATTGAATTCCACAAGGATTTGAAAGCTTTTTCTTTTTAATTCAGTGAACCAAGTGTTGCTGCTTTCTGGTTGTGTTTCCTGGCTCTCAGTGCTGCTTGTTTTCCATAGTTTTTCTTTTTTTTCTTTTTTGAAATTCAGCCAGCCATTCAGGATAGGGTTGGAAAAAGCTGAGAGGAGGCAGAGAAAAAAGGGAGCAACTAATGTGTGTGTGGCTGTGTCTAATTAAGCTGATGGGGGAGAGGAGAATGTCGAGGGGTCAGATCATAAGAGGGTGAACGGGAAAAAAAAACTGTTTTTGCAAAACAGTCCTCACACTATCTGTTACTTTAATTGTCTGTGATTTAAAAAGTCTAATCAAGCTGAACTTTTAGTAACCTTAGAACTCTTTCAGCTTTTTTAGACCACAGACAGATGATATCTGTAGCACCAAAGTAGCTGTTTGGGCATCAATGGACTCATTTGGATGAAATGGATTGCAGTAATTTCCCACTAGGAAGATTCTGCTTTCTACTTCTCAAATTAAACATTACTGTCACTGATATCTAAGACTTAGCTGCTGTAAAGTCAGTATGTAAGCCCTAATTAGTGATTGTCCTTGTTTTTTTCTTTAATATCTCCAACATTCCCTGTAAAAATTTCAGTATTTGGGAGACATAACTGTCCTAGAAAGCATATTTTCCTATCTGGATCTCTGTAACACTGGAAACATCAGAAGCTTTTTTTTTCCTGCATTCTGGCTCAGTGTCGAGTTAAAATACAATTGACAAATGGACATATTTCAACACTTTAGCTAAAAGTCTGAAAATATGTTTCTTACACATATAGCTGATATGGTTCTATTATCTCTTTATACTCATTTTCATTATTTTGACGTATAGCTAATGAAAACTCAACTTACAGTTTCACAGAAAATTATTATTTTACCTACGACTGATAAATGAGGATTATTAAAACAGAAATCATAAAGATGATTGTCAATAAGATAATGAGAGACGTCAGACCGAACTATGCAGAACAGAGTTTAATAAAGTATCCATCCAGTATTGGCGCAGTATTTCATAGCACATTATAATATTTTTCATTGGTCTGACATTTATACATTAAAAAAAGCCTTTATTTGTGGCATTGTGGCATTTATTTTTTTCTAATTTAAGTTGGGGTAACGTTAAATATTGATAATCAGATTGACTGGTCACTGCAACTTTGTATAGTCCAATGAAACTTGACCTCTGCATTTAATCCATCCCATTGGAGAGCATTGGGCTGCCATTTTGTAGCACCTGGAGAGTATTTCGGGGACCAGAGTGGTAGTCTGTGATTTGAATCACATCTCTCCACTTCCCAGGAAGCAAATGCCCTGCTTTAACCACAGGGCCACCACCGCTCTTTAATGATACAAAATAACAGAAGTGAATATTTTAAAGAAATCACTTTAAAAGGAATAAATATAAACAAAAAGAGCTTCCATCACTAAGTTGCTTAAATCAATTAAATTAATTGTCTACATTTTTATGTTTATTTAGAAACTTGTAAATGTTCTGCTACTTTTACAACTACTCTTTTTTTTTTCCTCATATCCAAAAAAACCTTCAGCACATCTCTTTCCTTCTCATCATGTTTGTCATTCAACTCTCTTCCATATTTTTTTTTTACCTCCTGGGTCATGGGTCAGTAGTTGCTGTTATGTGTTTTCTCTCTTTGTGTGATGAGTACACCAGCCTCAGTCCCACTGCTGTGAAAGCCGGCAAACAGACAGAAGAGGAGTTCCCTCATCAGAAAGACTAATGAGTTTGCACTTGTACCCCATTCCAGACCCTCTGAATCTCTTCATTCATCACCAGTTTTGGCACTTTGGTTGAGTTTCACTCTCTCGCAAATTTTATGTGTACTTTGCTGATATAGCAAGATGTCTGTTTTTTTTTTTTTACAAGACCACAGGAAACTGTTATTAACTGCAAGGCAATGCTTTGACTGCCAGTGTAATACAACCGTGCTGTTTTTCTAAGTGCTAGCATATGAGGCGCAGTGATTTTGGCAGCAGTTCTACAAGTCAAAGTACTCAGTAGCTTTGGACCATATGCTACAAGTTGTCTAACATTATCAGATAATGTGCAAATATAGAGTTTGAATAATTTAATACAATACTAATATATTGCGCCGTCAAAACATTTTTTTTCTTGTGTGCTTAAGAAAAAGAACACACCTGAGGGTGATATCTTAATTGATCCAAAACAGGCAGAAGAAGAAAGTTTAAATGCTTCCATGAAGGATTGGGATTGTTGGTTACACACCTGGACCAGTGGCATCTGGCTGAGCTTAGCTGAGGTCCTCATTGGGGTACAAATGAAGGGTGGTGATGGTGATGGAACGGGGGAGAGGCCTGACCAGGTGTTTCTTCATCAACCTGTCAGCACTGTCATCTGTCGGGGGCCTCAAGCCAACATGTGGCACATCTCGTTGAGCTCTTGGGTTTGATCAGTCCTCCTGACAGAACATTTCTTGCAGCTCCTATTCAAAGTTAATAACAGATGTGATAAAACATGCCTACAATATGAAAATCTCAAAACACGTATTGGAATTCTGCAGAGATTTGCTCCAGTGAGCATTATATACTGTAAATAGTCTTATATAATGGATACAAATTTAAAGGAATAAAAGAAGCCTTGAACTTATTTTGTGTTTTAATTACACTTGGTTGGACTTGAACATTTTTGTAACTTTAACTCAGCTATTTGGTAATATAAAAGAGAGTGTCAACATTTACGTCCTTAGTCTTGATATCGTATCAGGGAATTTGATACATCTATATGTTTTAGTAATCATCAACAGTCATAATTAAAAAAAATTAAAAGTACCTTTTGAAGTTAACTATAAACTTTTCCAGATTGTTGGAAAATGTTTTTAGTCTGTTTAGATATTTTATTTCTTCTTTTCAAATGAAAAATCTAATAACAAGAACATCCATTTGTATTTAGCTCTAGTTCATTTTGGGTTTTTTTTAGATTATTGTGGGCTTCTTGGCTTCCTCTCTGTGGGATTGAAAGGTGAACACCTTTAAACACCTAATTTCAAGTCTTGGCACAGAACCACTTTTAGGCGAAGTACACAAGGAGACGAGATAAGGTGTACCAACAGAGTTATATTGTCATTTAGGCAGATCTAGTGTTTTAGGGGACCATTAACAATCATTTTTAAAACAAGGTCCAAGATTGGAAAAATGTTTCTTGTTTCAATGTGTATCTGTGTGTTGCATCTTTTTTTTGATAATGACACTGTAGTTCCACACTTCTCTCTAAGATTCATAAGCCTCGTTGGTTACATGTTGCTGCGTTTTTCTGGCATTAGTTGTCTGTGCATGTTGTGTGTTTTTGTTGGTGGTGTTAGTGTGTTTCCATGCCACAGCGCCACAAATAGGCCTGGTATACATACTGCACCGTCTTCACTGGTGCCACATGCACTCTTGGGGACACATGGTTTTGAAGACATTTATCAAAAGATACCTTGTTAATTTTTACATGTGTTAGACTTTTATATAGACTTTAAGTCTATATGTTTGGTGTTGTCCTACCTGGATTTAAACCTATGCCCCAGGCCTAGATTGTAGCCTCTGATAGTTTTTCTTCTAGAACTCTCTTTTGTTTCACATTGTCCACTTTCTTGCAAACTCAGACAAGTTTCCAAGACTGTGTCATTCCCAAGTTTACTGTTGTTTGATATCAAACCTTTAAGCTGTTCACAAAAAACTGGGGTTTATCCTAAGAACAAATTAGACAATTCTGAAGGTCATTCTTTCACTGAATTTTATTTAGGGTTATCATAATAAAGAGGGAGAGATACAAAGATTTTTTTTAAATACCCTCCTGATCAAATCATGCTAGTCATTGAGGCTTTTGGCTTTATTCAGAACCTGCATCCCAATCTAAGAGCCTATCAAGATCTGCTTTTGCCACTGATGGCTAAGCTTTGTATACACATGAAGAAAGGCTGATTGTGGAGCTACAGATTAAAAGTGATGTCTGAGAAAGTTGAAATGCACAGAAGATACTAATTCACATCAAATAACAACTAACAAATGTTCCTATATACCAGGCTAATATCCACAGTCTGAGACTGTAAATCACTGAAGGTTTTTCATTCTCATAAAGCATTAATTAAGAAACGTCTGAATTTTAGACTTAAAGCCGACTAATCCCAATAAATATGGATGAGACTTCTGTCCTGGTTAAAAACCTGCAGTGACTTGCCCTTGTCCTTCAGTATGGGCTTTTTATAATGCTTTCAATGGATTTAATTTTTCTCCTAATAGTGAGTAAATATCTTAGCAAGTTTTTACACCTTTTCTCCATAAGGCAACCAAACTCTATTTAAGTTTGACTCATTACAAAACTCCAATCTCAGATACAGTTCTGGTAAGCATTTGACAAACGCAGGATGTTTTTATAAAGCCAGGATATTCTAGGAACGGTGGCTAATTGAGCTGTAGAGTTGGACGTTTTGAGGAAACCTGTCCTCTGTCTGTATGTGGCCTGTTTGGGAAACTGCTTCCTGCTTCCACTGATAAATAGGACTGTGTAAATACTGGAAGGACGCCCAGCTGCGCAGTTTAGTATCTTCTGTCAAATAAAGCTGTTATATGCTATATGCAATGACAGGTATGCTCTCAGGGAGTTGATATTTTTATACAAAATAAAGTCCATAATCATAGAGGACTTTATTTAAATTGGATTATAGAAGTGTGACAGCTTTAAAGCCACACTGTTGAAGACAGATTTAGTCACACTTGTTGAATGCAGCACGTAGTGAAAAACGATGTTGCAGAGCAATGTTTAGTTAAGCAAGAAAATCTTTAACTCACTTGCTTGACAATCGCTCTGCTCATAAAGTCAACCATGATGGACATTTCTTATATATAAAAAAAAAAAAAACTACTATGATACATTATGTATTCATTAATGTTAAGCTAAATTGTTTTGTTTAGCTAAGTACTTTAGAAGTTAGTGCTTAATTAAAATGACAGTCAGAGTGAATACTTACTTGGCCATGATATGAAGTTGTGACATTGTAGTATCTATTTGTGACCTTAAACACTACAATCACCTGTACTTGAAGGACAATAGTGTTTTAAGGAAGTGTCTAATTACATTGATTACTTCTTTAATGCAGGTATGTCCAAAGTCAGTCCTCGAGGGCTGCTGGCCTGGAGGTTTTTAATGTTTCTTGACTTCAGCACAGCCTATTTGGATATTTGCAGTTTAGCTAAAGCCTGTTAATCAGCTATGAATGGAAATCAACTGTGCTGAAGCAGGGAAACCTCTAAAACCTTCAGGACAATGACCCTCAAGGGCCGAATTTGGACATGCCTGTTTAAAAAGCTGAACGTAAACACATAGCTTTTATGCTTCAGTTTTTCTAACTGAGATAGCAGTTATTCCTAAATTTAACATTGGCTCTACCCTAAAAAACTTATTTTTATATTAAACAATGTCAAGACAATATATTACCCCTTTTGAATACTAATACTTACACTTTGATTAGGTGATATAAAACTACTTGGTCTAAATGAAGACTAACATAAAGCTAGAAAGCTAATAAATATTAAAAATGAATAATTTATCTCCACCTGTTTTCAGTCAATATGTTGTAGTAACAATAGTCAAAATGTAAAAAAAATCAAACATTAGTGGTAAATGGTATGACTTATAGGACAATTCATCCCAGAATACCTTTTTTTAGCCAGTAAACCATATACATGGATGTTTTATGGGGCTGTCTACATGTCATTGGTTATTATTTAGATAATTTTCTGCACATTAGTTGCAGACCTGCCTTTGTATGTAAAACTGCTTCTTTGGCAGCCGCCTCAAACAACATTTTATTATTATAATTTTTTTAAATCAGCATTGTTGTTGCCTCTAACGTTTATTCAGCAGGAAAAACTAATATTAGTATCTCAGCCTCTCTGGGCTATGAAAGCAGCTCTGCTTCCCACATGCTTGCATAGAATTTGTTTTTACAGTATACTTTAATAGATGTATAGTCTGTCATCTGAAATGCTAACACCGACTTACCACTCTGAAAATCCTCCACCTCATAAGACTGTAGGAAAACTATTATCACTGATTGCTCTCAACGTTTGTGTCACTGTCACTTCCTTAATCATTGCTGCTGTCAATCCCACATCCCCAGCCATCAGCCCCCCACAGCTTCCTCAGATACTAGATATGGGTCAAAGTAAGGCTCTGGAAGGCTATTCTTTAATTACAGTTTCAAACTTTACTTGTCATTTGAGTTGTACAGGGTTTACAGGCTAAACAAGATAGTCTCTAAATGACACTGAAGGTTCAGTTTGTTTTTACAGATAATGTGTCAATGTTTTTAAATTGGTGGTTAAGAAATGATCCATGGGGAGTTCTCACCAATATTTCCACATGGCTAAAATTCTTGTTCTGGTAAGTGAGGAAAAGTGTAGTGGCTTTTTCAGCTTGATGAACAGCAGGTAGAGCGGACCTGTGTTAACTTTGATTTATTCTTGAGGCATCTGTGAGGTCTGCGCAGTTTGTGCAACAAAATGACGTAATTGTAGCTTCCATGCCCCTCGGTGCATCCATGTGGACAGAATATCAGCAACGTGCACCTTTTTAAATTTGTAATTAAAGAAAAAAACATGGTGGATGAGTGATAGATCCTACTGGCAAGTACTAAAAACTTCTATAGACATCTTGTGATTTATCCGAAAACTATAACCAGGATCAACAAATTGTGAAAATCTCTTGAAAAAAAAAAAATGAATGTCACTCTTATGTAACACGAAAACGCTCCAAAAATTATCTTCTAGATTTGTCTTTTCTACCCAAGACTTGGTTACTAAGCAGTTCTACTCCAGGTTATGCTAGCACACAGTGAGTACATTTCTATTTGCTTTTTCTGATGTACATTTTTAAGTATCGGAAAGCTTGGTAGAAAATGGAAATATTTGATAAAACTCCCTCAAATTCTCAAATAAAGTTTTTACACTTGCTTAAAGTGGTTTTCAGCTTTCGCAAGAAACAATTAATGCGGAAAACGCAGGATGGATGTACTTTTTTTTTTACTCAGTTCTGACAAAGCAAACTTTTACCTCATGTGATTGATCAGCTTTTTCTGCTGTCGGCGTCTTTCCGGATGTTCCTGTTATGACCATAAACATGTCTGGAAGCAACATTACTAGCTGACAAGCTAACATAAGAACAACTTGTAAGAAAGCAACACATTGATTACCTCCTGTTTATTACATGTAATGTGGACGACTATGTTGACATTAAGCTTTGCTACGCTTGGTTAGTTCACTTTAAACTATATGAAAACACAACAAATTTGCATGTCTTTTTTTTTACTTTTAAAAGTCTGCTTAAAATTGATATTGCAGTGGATTAAAACATTGCTAGTGTTTCAGTGTAATTAACTTGAAATGTTGAATGTTTGTTTTTCATTCTTTATTGCTAAAAATCACAAAAACCACATTTTTTACCACATCCAGCTCTTAATTTTCTTGTTGGAATTGAGTTTAAACCAATCTTCCCTGATCATACTAATATGTGGCTGAGTTGCTTCATTTCAACTCCTCTAAAATATTAACTGTTGCAGAGTGCAGTGACAGAAAAAATGATTTTTTTATATACTATTCTTTTAATCATTAGATTAAAATTTTTATTACTCTTTTAGATCTTTTATTCTCAAAATATCCCAGGACATTCATAGTTGCAGAAGACTTAATAAAACAATGGTGCTTATTTTTAGTCAGGCATTGTGGAAATAGCTATCAAACACACCTTTGCATACACTCACATGGTTCCCTTGACCCCCCTCCTTTTCCTAGCACTTTATTTCAGTGTTTCCTTCCTGCCAGGTTTTCCTTTCAGAGGAGACTGTATCGTTCCCAGTGACACAGTAACAATGCTCCGCTTCATTCAGGTTTTCCAAGATCGAAGCCCACTGGAGCCAATATGCTGGTGGGCACATGTTAAAGCCATCAACTAGTTCATGTCTGTGGTTCGTCACACAGACATCACAAAATAATATTCTCACTGGTTGCATAATAAAGCTGAGGAAAGGGCTGTGGTATACCATGTCAGCTTTCTCCTTGTGAATTAGCATGTGTCTTTAAACCTGGTGGGAATGATTTTCAGCCAATAAACTAATTGTATTTTAACTTGCCTTTCAGCTTGCAGAAAGTAGAAAATATTCTCATATGCCTTGTTTGCATATTATAATCCAACTTTATATTGTTTTGCAAATTCTCCTAGTGCTGTGGTGTCTTTGAGAGAAATAAGGCATGCTGTGAGTTTTTAAGACCAGGCACAAAGCATTTGGTTTTCAAAAGCTCAGCTCAGACATTTGATGGAGGTCTCTCTCTCTGGTGCTGGAATTACTTAATTACAGTCACTATCTTCATCTAAATTAACAGGCTGGGCATCTATTATGCATGCATTGATGATAGTGAACTTCTCCATAGAGCCAACCAAAACCCATGATGTCACAAATAAGTTAAGATGAGCTTTGAAGCTTTAACGAGTTTGTATGCATAGGGAAGTGGGATTGCAGAGGGCAGAGTTTATTCATTTTTCCATTGGTTTTAAGCTTTAATTTAAAACATGTCCACAAGATATTGTATTATTTAAAACCAAAACCATAAACATTCTATTTAATCAGGAAAATACCTGATTTCTAAATATATAACTGTATGAAATATTTAGCTTCATTTGATATGAAATGAAAATTATTAGGATTTCAAAACTGACTGTAAACTCTACAGTGTTACTATGTCAATGTTCCTTGCTTTGGCAGTAAAACTGTGTCACAATATTCCAAAGCACACATTTCTGTGTCTAGCTAAGAAAGAAAAAAGCATGAATTTTAGATTTTTTATCTGTTAGTTAACAGCCGTGCAAATAAAAACTTACATCTTAACATTCAAGCCTAAGATACCAACAGTTATTAAGTATAATTATCAGAAACTTACAGCAACTTTGGAAAAAAAATGTGACTTGCATTAATCAGCATTAGGTCTTTGTATCTGTGAGAACTGTTGGATAACAGAAGCCAGTTCAACACTTAACTTAATTGGCTATAACAAGAATTAAACAGTTTTTCTGAAGCTGTTCTGACATAGAATTTTATTTGCTTCATGTGGAGACAGATGGACATAGATCGAATGTCTCTGCCCCACCTAAAATCAGCTGCAGAATAGGGACATGATGTAAAAGAAGACATTGGTACTGTAATCCTGTTGACTAAATCATATCAGATATTTTATAAGAGCCTGATAAAATTATGTAAACATGTGAAAAAGGAGGAGTTTCTATAAAGCAGCTGACAGCTGCACACTTCACATTGAATGACAGCACTCAGTTTTAGTGGATCTGCCTTAACAACCATCTTTCTTACTGTTTGACTCTGATTAGGATCCCTTTAGATATTCAGAAATATTTAAAAACACCCTCAACTGTTCCCCTTTGAAAAAGGTTTGTTTTTTTTTATCAAAGTCGGTGAACTATCAGCCTTTGGTCTGCATGCTTATGCGTATGCTTTAGCTTCTGTGTGGGTTATTTGTTGTACAGTTTGGCCCAGAAAGCAGGATTCTGTGGTGCTTTGATCAGAGAGAAGTACCCTTGCTAATCCGCTTGAGCTCTGGATGTTTGCCAAGGACACATAGACACACGTACACACCAACTGTGATTTAAAAAAATTATGTGTAGGTTTGACCAAAAATTGATAAAATAGTCCTAAATTGTATATTTAAACCAGCTTGAGATTACACATTTGCATCTGCTCAAAGTCTCACATTTGATATCTTAGTGGTTGAATTTGTAATATGAGTTTAGGTTTTGAGCTGAGTACAGTAAAGGTGAGTGCTGAGAATAATCTTTTGCAATTTATCCATAGCAGTTTCATACTTATATTATGTAATGCCCACCTCGGTTTGCCCGTCTATGGAAAAAGGGCAAAAATCTCTGATTTATAGTTTAATTAAAGCTGCAGGACATCGACACGCTTTTAAAACTGCAAATCGTCACGTCTCTGTAATTGCTTAGGAAGCTTCTCCCTTGCTCTTGCCCTACTGTGTTTGAGTGCCACTAAAAAAGACAGGGAAAGATTTCATTTGAATCCAACTGATGAGCTGAGAGGCTGCATTGAAAAGATGGAGATGAGAAGAAATGAGTTTGGCAGAGAAGGAGAAAAGAAAGGAGGGCGCTACTTGAGCGTTTATGATGGCCCTCCCTGCATTACATCACTGAGATGTTTAGGCACTGATTACATCGCCCGGCTGGAAAGGAGGTTTGGATCTGGGAGATGATGTCATCAATAGCCAATCAGAGGACCTGAGAGTTGGTACAGTCTGGCCAGCTGCAGAGATGAAACAGCTGTTTTTTTTCTTTGAAAATACATTTTCGTCATGCTATCCCTTTTTCATCTGCCGCTTTCTTTATATTGCTTTTACGTCTCTGATTCAAACTACGTAGTCGCATCTTGTTACTGCCACTGTATGTATGCAAAAAGTATCGGTAGCTGATCTGAAAGGTAAAGCAGGAGATCTAAATATAACTATAAAGAAAAAAGTGCTAAACTAATTGGATAACTAATAACGGAGAATTATGCCTGTCCCTATAAATATACCACAGTTGACTCTAAGAATGCCAGCAATGCCTTTTAGAACTGTTCAAAGTTAACATATAATACATTGGTAAATTATATCATCGTCTGATATGCTTAACTCCAAATCTGCCTGTTGTAATGGGTGCCGTACGAGAGAGGAACACTTTTAGAGAGACAAGACAGGAGTTAAAAAAAAAACTATGTGTTTTTAATACTATTACCAAGCTTTCTTCTCTCTATGCTTTGTCTCTGTCCTCTACCTGCTTCGGTTTGTCAAACGTCTAAAAGTCACTTGGGATGGTTACTGTTTGTTTTTGTTTTTTATACCTTCAGTCTACCTAAACTATCTAACTAGACCAAAGAGAGGACAGAAGACAACTATCAGTAGAAAGAGAGATTCGTTTGCAGTCTGGATGTAGAAATGTAAACATCTTTCTAGCCTCTTTAAAAAAGTTTAAAACATCAAATATATCCAATCGCAAGGCACTCTGTCTGTCTGTCTGTCTGTCTGTCTGTCTGTCTGTCTGTCTTCAAAGATGTCGAACGTCTTCAGAAGGTGTGAGCCAAACTCCGCTTGCCACCGATTTATTCTAGTTTCGTAATTGCCCCGATTAGAGCCGTGCAATTATTTGCATTTGCAATATAATTAAAATTTATCAGTATCGGTATGATAATTAACTCGCTCTGTCTGTTGCTACTTCTCAGGACTTACATTGTAGTCTGCTGTTGGGTTTGCCGAGTAATTTAATATAATGTCAAATTAGGTTAAAGGTACAAATTCATGATCAAAGTTCAGAAAGAGCTGGAAGCAATTTCATTTCTTATTTTGTAACATAAAATTAATCACATTGTGCGTTTCGTCTCTCATCTGCATTCCCATGACCTGATGGTAGCCTTTGTATTGTGGTCCAAACATGGTAAAACTATTAAAGTCCCCAGAAAGTCACTCTCTGCCAGCCTCTGCCATGGGAAAGCTGTAACATTTTTTGCTTTTCAAATCTGTACAACAATTAAGCTTTTGTTCCCTTTTTTCCATTTCCACTTAAAATTGATCACCTACGTTCTTATGGTTTCTTTAGAACGTTTTCCAACTTCTTTACAGGAAAAATCTAATCCACTACATCACAATCAATGCTAATTTGATGCATCAGGACACTTGAGTAAAACCAACCAAGCTGTTCCACATTCAAAAACCTCTATCTCAGACTTTTAACTTGGATTCAATCCATGTGGCTCATTGAGTTCCACGCATTTACAATAGTGCAAGAGTGCACAGTCAGAAGCACACAGCAAATGAACAGCACACATAGAGGATTTTACAGATAAATACTGGGACAGAGGCAACAGTGTTCTCAGGAGTGCATTCCTTCCTTCAAGGGGGTCCTATTTCATCTCCCTCCACCTGCATCACTTATCAGCTCCAGCAGCACTCACCTCTCTCAAGCAGGGCCTCGTGCAGCCACTCAGCTACATCTGCTCCACTCGAACACACAAAACTGGCCCTGATTTATCGCGTTAGCGGATATAAAGAAGTTCAATCCTGGCCGAAGCAGTAGAATTTAAAACAGAACGCCACACTGTGAGTCTTCTGGTTGAACAAATGCTGAATTGTGCTTTTGAATACTTGAGTTGTCAGTTGGTAATAACCGCTGCAGCTGATTACTCCTGGCTTGCATGCAGAGTAGAAGGAAGAAGGCAGGAAAAGTGAGCGACACATGATTGACTGGCTGCAAAGTCTGGGTCTTAAGCTGCTTATCGCTGGGAGGGAGAGTCAATTGCAGCGCAATCACTTTTTAACAAACTTGTGAGAAAGCCGGCATATTAAAAGGGATATTTAAACCGAGGAGTTGTGCAGGATGAATGCGCAGTTAACTTACAGCAGCAAAGGAGAAACATTTTACTCATTTGCATAGGACTGCAATTATAACACACCCTTTTTTTTCTCCTTACATCTTCCTGAAAGTCTCAAATGAATGATTTACAGCAAATCTTTAAAACTCTTCAGCATCAAGCAATCCACATTGTGTATTTTCTGTTGCTGTGCTGGACATGCTCTCTAGAATTGCAACAATTGCAATTTTTAAGCCACCTAACTTCTGACTTGAAGAAATTGAATTTCTAAGTTTGTTATCACCTGAAAACTGTCTGCTTCTTATCCAAATCCTTTCTGTTTACTTGGTGCTTTCTTGTTTGTTCATGTCTATCATGTCAGTTGACATAGAAGCTTGCCGAAACAGATATAAGATATGTTATCATCTCACACACACCCACAGACAGAAAAGCCAGAGTTTTTGCTCTTTCAATCCTTCATACAAACGCATCGGTTTTCCACAGACATGCATATAGAATGATGCAATCATCACCTCATATAGAGTTCTGAATATCTGGTAGTTTTTCTTTAGAACTTTAATCAAATACCTCAGAAGAACAACCTTCAAAGATTACATTTCTTTAGAAATGTCGTTATCAGTGAAACAATCTTTTATACACATGAAGTGTTTATACTGTGTACTGTGTGTTTGTCATCTGATAAAACATGCTGCTAGATCAGATGACATGTATTCATTTTAGCCATACGATATCAAGCAAACTTTTTCAAATAATTGAACTTTTTACACATTGTGGAATGCTACATCAGACTTCAATCTCTTCTATTGGGTTTTTGTGTTATGGACCGACTTAAAGTATTGGAATAGTTTCAAGTGAACGATGAACCAAACGCTGTTTTCTATCTTTTTGGAGGTAATGGTCAATAATAAGTGGTCTCTACTTTGTTTAGTTAGGTCCAAGGACCCTAAAGAACTTTACACTTTACATATTCACACATGTAGTGATTAACAAATGTAAGTTGCATTGTAGCCATAGCTGCCCTAGGGCAGAATAAACCGACTGACCACCAGTTACAGGAAGGCCACCTAAATACATTTCTGAAAACTGTAGCAGGCTTTTGTGACTCAGACAACGCTGAGTCAACACTCGCTTTTTGCTGCAATTATTGCTGCAAACTATTTGTGATATGACTAAAGAGTTTTGCATAATACACCAGTTAACCTTATTTAATCCCATTAATCTTCCCTGTTCCTGCTGTAGAGAAGCATCCAAAGGCCATGACCTCGAACACATCATGCCTACATCATGATGCTGCCACCACCCTGAAAGGATGGTTTCTTCAGTGTGCAGTGTTAGTTTTTACAGCAGATGACACTCTAGTCAAAAAGTTTAGTTGTTCTATAATCTGACCAGATGTAAACAATGTTGTATTTTTATTTTCCTTAATATTTATGCAATTCTTTGTGTTGAGATTTCACATCAAACTAATTATATTACAATGGACGTTTGTTGTAGTAAAAATAAAGACTTGCATATATATAACATTTTTCAATTAACCAGTATTTAGGCTGTTTTTTATAGTTAAAATACCATCTGAGTGTTATTTATGATATATTTTTTTTATTTATTCTGTTCTGGCACCTTTTTCTGTTCTGTTTTGCTTTTTTTCCACAAATGAACAAAAAGCTACTTGTTGATTCCCTGGCTTGATCCGCTTGGTTTGATTTTAAACAGATTCTTCACACTGCTGTAATTAAATTAACTGCAGCCAGAACACATCTTATCTTCTATCCAGGAAGAGAGCAAATTCCCTTTGGAGATTGCAGTGCACATTGGGTTCGAAGTGATCCAACCAGAGCAAGTAGGATTCTCCAGGAAGTTTTCAGAGACACAGAAGGAAAAGGAGAAAATTCTTCTCCTTTGACTCCTCTGTGAACGTCTTCCTGGTCTCAGCTGTCTGTAACGTTGCCCTTCCCCTCCCCTTTAGAACTTTGCTGTTGCCCCAGCGAATGTTGTCAAGGGAAACTGGATGACATCTGAGCCAATGTCTGGATTGGCTTACACCTACTCTAGCCTATGAGTTAATGAAGTGCACACACTGCAGGAGATTACTGACAGACATGTCCACAGTCACAGTTAATGTTAAAAGCACACTGGCACACCAGAATAATCACTTCTTAAAGTTATGTTAATGAATAACAGAGGAAATATGGAAGAGCTTGTTTTTAGCCTGATGAGTGTGATCAAGTCTTTGTTTGGTTTTCCCACTCAAACAGTGAGATAAATATTTTGACAACAAAATATACATAATTGGAGGACTTTTAAACAGCACCCCCTTGTGGAGAAGGGAGATGCAGCTCACTCCAGAAAGGTACCCATTGTTTGATTAGGGGAGCTCAACAAGAAATTACTTTGAGACAGAAACACAGACAGGAGCTTTTATGTATTATTTTTGCTAATGATGCTAAAGCAAAAGTTGCAGCTTATCTCTCTTCCTCTCTATTTATATTGCTGGCTAAACCAAGCAAGAATAAGACTGAGGGCAGCGGGGGGAGAAAGATCGATGTTTTGCAAGCACACAACTGATGACATGAGTCTAATGTATTTACTTTTATAAGGAATGTAAACACGCCTTTATGACGACTCACATAGAGTGAGTTTAATGACGTTGTCTAATAGGAAAGATGCAAACTTTGCCCTCCGCTCAGAGATTTACACCTATCACCCACTCAAGAGGAACTCCGCCAGAAGGCAGAAAACAGAAAAAATCAATTACTGCTGCCAATAGTGTTGTTTATTACTCTGTGAAACTCCTTTTTTGTTTTTAAGTAGGCCACATCTACTCCTTTAAGCTATACCACTCACTCTTTTCTCCCATGTGCTGACGCTCAAATAAACACGCCACACCACACGTCTGTAAATCATCTTTTGGCCTAGTGCCTTCCTGTTAATGCGGGTATGTCAGGGCAGAAAATCTGGAAAGGCTTCCGTATCTGATTGCACACACTCATACTGAAACAGCACATGCTTTATCTTAACTTGAAAAATGACTACACTGACAGTATGTCCCACAGAGATTAGATTGTCTGTGAGTTTTAGATATAGATACCCTGGTGATCTAAGTTAAAGAGATGCCTCAGAATTTCTTAAGTATACTAAAATGTTGTAAGAAGGTAATATCCTACCTACACTAATTCTGTTGGCCTCTTCATGTGGTCCAATCCAGCTTTGTCTAAGCAGCTCAAAGCTAAGCAAACTACTACCAAGAACCGCAATCTCAACAAAAGATCAATCTAAAAAATGTCAGAGCGTTTTTTTTAAATACTGTTTCATGCATCTTTCAAATGTTGCTCTGTTTGCATTCTGTGGTTATTCACACGAAATGTACACATTCAATTTACTTTAATGGCAGTGTGTCCTCATGGTTATTCCTGAGTTAAACATGAACTGAATATTGGATAACTAGCAGTCAAGAAAACATAGCAGCGACTCAATTAGTCTCCTTCCGGGATACTGCAACATGTGGGTTTATATTTCCCAATTACAAATCTCTGTACATGTTTTAGTTGACCTACATATTGATAACCAAAGAAAGGAAAAACACTATAACGAATCAAACTTTGTTGCAAATTCAGTCTGGAAGGCTTAGCTGCAACGACTCTTATCATCGGTGCACCTTTACGCTTTCATATAAACCAGTCACCGTCCAGGACACCCTTGCTTCCACCTTCATATCACTGGACTCCAAACGGCTCCCCTCTTTCTCCGGCCTCTGTTCCACCACCAGTGTCAGACTCTGAGGGGTTGATAGAGATCTCTAACCTCGAGCTACCAGGTTTTGCAGAGCTGCATTCAGCATCAAGTCTTCTGCTGGGGTCTAAGCACCAAAGACTTAATCATTTCTTCATGACAATAAACATTTCTAGTTGCTGCCTTTTCTCCATGTGAGTCCCTACAGGCTGATTTCTAAACCCAAACAACTGAATTACGTCAATTCCATTTAAGGCTCCTACTGTTTATTTTACTTATGACTCAGCTGATCACGCAAGCATACAGAAAAGTTGCAGAGTTTGTACAATAGAGATGAAATAATAATTAGGCAAATATCTGATCTGATCAGAAAAATTGTAACATGGAGTTGATTTAAGGAAACCTTCCAAGATTAACAGAAAAAGACTCTTTTACAACAATAACTTAAAACTGATTACAAAAAATCTGAATAGGGAAACTATGTAATATAATTTTCTTGTTGAATGTAAAGTCATATGATTGTTGGATCGTTGAAGTGGCTATTAGGCTGTAAAACTATACTTCTATTTAATGAGAAAAGGTGTCTATTTTCTTTTTTATTTTGACTCAGTAAGCAATTAAATGCAATGCAGGAACCTCACATTGTGAAATAAAGATATCTAAGAATTTAATTTAATGTCTTGTGTTTAAAGGGAAGGAAATGGATACCTAGACTAGAAGTAAAATATTTCCTTTAACAGGAGTTTAGGTTTTGAATGTTGGAAAATATGATCAGGCTGCATTGTTCTATGCAGCTGCTTCCTTGGAAATGAAATCAGTGATTTCTCACAGGACAACACTACAGTTTAGTGCTCACTCTAAATGCTTCAGTATGCTTTGGTGGGTTGGGTGGAGAACATTACATGTGCCAAATGAAAAGTATTAAATATGGTTATTTCAGTCAAAAACAAGAAAAATAAGAAAAAAATGCATGCATTTGAGAAAATATATTTTGTTTGTATGCAACTATACATTGAACTTAGAAATACAATCTCACTTTTTTTTTATAGATTTGTTTTACAGTTCTTTTTGGAATGGTAACATTTCTAGAGATTATTTTATAACTCAGATTTTTAGCAATACCTGACTTGTGACGAGGAATAATTCGTCTGGTTGTTTGATACTGGACAAAAGGAGCGTTTTTTAAAAAACTTTGAATCACTGCTTGCTCTTTCTTTTGTTGAAATTAACATCGGAAGAAAGACTCATTAAAATTCTGATGAAAGTCAAACCTTCAATACCTTCTTTTATTGGTCTTTATTTTCTTTTATTGGTCTTTATTTAAAGATTACTTTTCAAAAGATATGAGGTAAACGCAAGTTGTTTTAAATAAGTTACAAATAGGAGGAAAAGAAAGAAAACGCCCCAAAAACAGATTTAAATCTGACCATCAAAATAAAAAAAATGATCGTTAGGAAATAACTGATTATATGTAAATTATTTAGCTATTTTTGATAAATATTTAGAGTCTCCTCTCTACTTTTAATTTGTGTTGAAACTCATATTTTGATATAAAATAAAGGGAACATTCCTCAGATCTGATATGGATTAATGCGAACTGATGAGTATTCATGTTAATGTAAATCTTAGCTTTCTGTTCATGATACAACTCC
The DNA here is from genome assembly GCA_034780135.1 of Jordanella pulchra. Taxonomy (NCBI): domain Eukaryota; kingdom Metazoa; phylum Chordata; class Actinopteri; order Cyprinodontiformes; family Cyprinodontidae; genus Jordanella; species Jordanella pulchra. The sequence goes on from JAUZNJ010013369.1 coordinate 24,859, forward strand.
ATGTTAGATTATCCCATTTCCGATTACTTACACATAATAAAAGCTTTATTTATACCAGAGAGACATTATTGTTTTCATGGTCTCTGGGTATTGCCATGTGAGCCCAGCTTTTATTGCACACAACAGATCTTTGTATCCAACTGCATAGTTATGGGACAGTAATAGCAGGGGAGAGTGGGCGTGTGCACACTGAAGCATTCCTCCATAAATAAGTGACAGACAGAAAGTAACTGCAAACAGAAGGACTGCCCTGCTGTTCAATAAGCAAGCGCCCCATGCTGTCTTTCAATCCAGAGGGCCATCATTTACTCAACGCCAGCAGCTGGCCAATAGAGAGTGGCATTCTTCAGGCACTTAAGTTTCACATATTTCACTTCAAGTCTCTTGTGACAATCTAAAAGGTGGATTTTTTTTTTGTCTTTGTGGTCTGGAATGCTGACAGAATTAAGTGCAGCCACACAGGTTGTCAGGACCTAAGGTTGTAATTGTTGGTTTTCTGGGAGCTTCTTTGATTATAGGGGTTGGTTTTGGACAGACTAACTTATTGGTTTAGGATGATGTATGCGTCATTGTCACGACTGAGGAATTTTGACACATAAACACTTTTTTGGGCAACTTACATAAGTCTGGTATCTTATTTCTTTTATTTATTTATTTTTTGAGCTTTTTACGGCACTAGTGGCTCGTTTTTCTGACAGTAGGCTGACAGGAAAGGGGGTATGAGAGAGGGGGAGAGACATGTGGGAAAGGACCACAAGCGGGATTCGAACCTGGGTCGCCCGCGTCGAGGACTAAGGCCTCCATACATGGGTCGTGCGCGCTGAGTTAACCAAAGATTTGCCAAATATGAAATAATGATAGTTTTCCCAATCATCGGGTCACAAATAAGACTGTATAAAATGTCGAAAGACATTTCAGTCAGTGTTTTTCTTTTTAAAAACACCTTTCAAAATCAGTTTCAAATGGTCTAATTTGATTCAGACATCAATAACTGTAACATTTCTTGGCCTGTGACCAAAGAAAGCAAAACCAATCTTTACACATGCAGGCTAATTTGATGTTAAAGGGAGCTCATTCTTTTCAGTCAAACCAATTAAATTTTTCCGGTTCTTTGTGTTTTGAGGGATGGGGCTTTCTTTAATTTATTGATCATGATCATAAGTTTTGTTTTTTACTTTAGAGTGTTATCAAAGTCTTTCACTTGAATCATTTTCGCTTATTTTTAGCTAACTGAGAGTCCAGTGCTCTACATAGGGCTAGAAATTGGGGAAGGTATTAAAATCCTGAGATGGGGGAGGATTTTATTGATGATTTCTTTTTAAGAAATGCAATATATCATAAAACTTAACACATAAATACTGTAAATGTTCAAGATAGAATAAATATCTATATAGTAGCTTCCTTCCACAAGTCATGGTTATTTATGTATTATTTATATTGGAAGCAGAAGCAAACTGTGTGTAAAAGAGAGCAGGAACTGTTAAAAAGTTTCCTACATTAAAATGAGTTCACAAGAAGTCTTGCTTTTTTCTCACTCTCTTGCAGCCCAGAGGAACCACAATAATCCCTTAGAACATAGCTCACTTTGGTTCTTCTTAACACTGTAGAAGCACCAACATCTTAAAGTAGAGTTTAAGTGCATTCAAGGACTAGAAAAATATCAGCTGTTTAATTTTAGATTTATCACTCAACACCTGGGACCAGTCATGCTGAAAATTGTCTGGCTTTATTAACCAGCATTTGTTAATCAGATATTCGGTCTAGGCTCAGGATTTATAAAGGCAGAGATTTTTAAAGAAAATTTCTGTTAATAATGAACATTTTGGGAGTACAATCAATGTTATCAGTATTGCATCAGCATCGGCCTGCTAATTTTTTAGCCGTTTATGAGTAAGTCCCCTGAGCATGTGGGTGGATAAAAGAGGAAAGCTCGTCTCCATGTGGTAGACATTACAGGTCAGCTGCTGCATTGTGTGTTTTTTTTTTCATCCATTCAACCAAGCAGTTTCGATTACACGGACCACAAACTGACTCATTGATCTTCTCACGTTTTCATGGTAAAATTACGTTACTTAGTTGATTCTTCTGGTAGATTCAGTCTGGGTTACTTTACATCAGCAGCTGCAAAGAAACTGACTCACGCACAGATGCAGACCTTTCCCATTAAGACAAACAGACTATAGGCGACAGTGTAAACTAATTGGAAAACAACTTTGCCGACAGGAATGACACGTGTCTTTTTAGGTCCTGATTGAATAACAGCCGACTGCATCTGCAAAGAACAGTCTGTGATGTGTTTCAGAAGTAGGTTGTGACACATTTGGATGCGTTCTAGCATCTGGTCCCCCCCCCCTCTATAGACAGAAAACTTAATGAGAGACAGCCTGCAAACAGAGCCCCGATAAAGAACAGACTACGACTAAATATGAGCGGGTTTATGTGTGTCAGTCGGTTTGACACCTGTTAGGCTTTGGGTTTATGGAGACCATAGTTTTTTTTCTCTGTATCTCCTTTTTTTTCTACTTTGCATTCAGCCAGTGTTCACTCCAAAACAGGAGCAGAACCTTTAGCCTGAGGGGCATGGGTTCTGGTCGCTCATGAGTTCAGGAATGCAGTTGACTTTCTAAATCCCTGCTAGTCTATCCTGGGGCAGAGGGGCAGGGCCTATCTCAGGCTCTCTTCTTTTCCATGTGAGCTACATTTGGAATCTCTATCAAGAAGAGAGTTGATCCTCCCGGCTTGGACTTCTTCTTTTCTGAGAGGTTGATTTCATAGAGCAATGGAAGAAGAAATTACCGATGAATCCAAAGATTGCTCACTTAGGGAAGGTAATGAACTTTCTGATATGCTTCCCACAAATCAATTCACATCCCTTAGACTGTTTTCTTTCTGCTGTGTGTAATTTTGTTAGCAGCGGGGGAAAGTGTTTTTGGGAGTTAAAAATAGTATTGGAGTACATAAGCCATGCTGTGACATGAGAAGGGGGTTTGGGTCAATGACATAACACCTCCTAGCTTAAAAATATGGAGAACAAATGTAAAAACTGCAGTTATCCAATCCTAAGTACTTCAATAAAAAGCCTGCTGGACTTTGTTCTTGTTTCTTAAGGATATTTTACATTTCATATTAAAGGATTCTGCAGTTCTGGCAGTCTCCAGTTATTAGGAGGTGTCTAGTTATTGCAGCTGCTAAACCTACAGCAAGATTACCTCATCCTCAGCCCCAAAGTGTCTTAAAGGGGAAGACTTGAAAATTAAAGTATTTCCTCTGTTTGTGGTACACTGTGTTCTTTAAAACTTTCTCAGGCATAAAAAGCTTGCTGGAAGTTCTTCATTTCTGTTGTTGATGAGTTGAACTCTGCAAAAGTTTCTTTATTTTATCCTCTAAAAGGTACAGGTTGTACCTGTATACCAAACAAGAAAGCAGATGATTTCACCATATTGTATTTGTTTATAATTCCATCTTCCCGCACACTACTTGTCAAAGTATCCTCGGGCAAGACACCGAATGCCCGATCTGCAAATCGGTGTGTGAATGTGTGTCTGAGTGGGTTAATATGGCTTTTAGTGTAAAGGCTGTTGAAAAGTGCTACATAAAAATAGTCCATTAACCAAAGCAATCCATTTGGACCAAAAGCAGACCCAATGAAATGTAACTTTGGCTATAATGATGTGAAGGTGCTTGCAAGCTCTTTAGCAGAAGCATCTCTCCACCTGTCTCAGTATTTCATTATTCAGAGACATACAGTATAACGTCTTCTATAGTAAGTACATTTACCGTACGAAGAGCACATTTCCAACATAAGAACCAACAAAGGTTTCACAACGTGAGCGTAAATATTTGATCAACTTAAAATCTGATTTAAAATATAAAAGATCAGTTGTTTATTTGGCTTTCTCTAGTCTAGAGAAGAAACAGCTTTACTTTCATTTAATGGGATGAAATATATTCTGAATAATAAATTAACCAAAGGTAAAACTCTTTCATTGAGATTAAAGTATAAAATCACCAGTGGTTGATGTCAAACTATCTAAGCTTAGCTAAGTAGCGGATGAAAAAGTAAGCTTAAGATTGTTCTTTTGATCAATGATACCACTGCTTTAGAGAAGGTTTTTCAATTGTAACAATTCATTAGATATTTTCCATTTACTACCAGTAGTCTTTTTTTCATCAATTTAGGGGGCCACTTTGTATGCTATTACATAAATTACTTAGGTCAGTATAAAATTTGTATACATTTACTAGTTGTTTTTTAGAAAAAAAAACTCCCAACAAATTACTGTTGTAAATTTTACTGCCTATTAAATTATGAAGCCTTTATTCAAATGAAGGCTGTTAAATATCCATAAAAAACCTAAACTAAACAATATGCTGTTCTTAATTTCTTTAAAAAAATACATGTAAAAATAAATTATAAATAACAGATAACTTACAATTATGTATGACTGTCTTACATAAGAAATAATAATAGAAATGAATTTCAACCAAGTAAAATTTTTCAGTTTAATTCAGTGTGTCTCTAAATGTTGCAGACACCACCCAGTCACAAGTCTTGCACATCATGTGTTTTTGATCAGTGTGTCAAGCTGCAAATGAACTTACTCAACTTTATTGTCCTCAGTGGTCATTCTTTGATTTTAGTAAATGTTGCTGTTCTTTATTTTCACACTGAGATTTTTAGTCCATTCCAAATTCAGGAGACTTTTTAAAAATTGTTTTATAAGCAGTGTCCTAATACAACTTTTTTCATTTCCAATATGATGCACCTTTAAGTACTGGCTAATACCGATTTTGATGAGATACGATATTAGCACCTATCATACATATTTTTATTTGTAGTGGATGTTAGAAAAAGCTTTATTAAGTGATAGTACTGAAACGTAGAATCATAGTGAGGAACTAGGAATGAAAACAAGTCACTCATTTATTGTGTTTATTTTATATTTAATAGACTTGAAAATGTCATTTTTGTTACATAATTTCTTTTGTCTCAGTTCAAATATTAGAACATGTTATGTTATGCTTGACTAATTTAGCAAATCTGCTAAAGAAACTCATCTTATGGTTCGAATTTTATTAAAATCTATACCTTTTTAACCTTTTCCTCTGTCCCCCTTTGCTTTTTCAGAACAAACCAAAAGCAACCTGAAAGTGACCTCCCCAGAGGACACTGAGCAAGTAAGCCGCAGGCAAGCATCTCCAAATGGATCGGCTTCAACAAGAGGGGACGCCAAAGGTAATCGCACCGTCCCTCGAAGGCACACATTAGGAGGGGCCCGCAGCTCCAGAGAGATCCTCGCCATGCAGCCATCAGATATGGACAAGAAGAGGGAGGCCTTCTTAGAGCACCTGAAGCAGAAATACCCTCATCATGCCTCAGCAATCATGGGCCATCAGGAGAGACTCAGAGAGCAGGTCAGTGAGTTCAGGAACTCCAGTAAGATCAAAACTAGAGTTAATCTATGTAACGTATACGATCTATGGAAACAGCTTCCTTTCAGGTTAAGCAGTGTTTGTAGGTCCGTTCAAGCAGAAAAAAAATACACATTTACAGTTCTTGGCCAAAAGTACTAACATCTCTTAAACAAATATAAATAGTTTGTTAAATAAGAAAAAAATATTTTTGTCTACTTTAATTGTTTTTTTATGTAATAGACCAACAGAAAGTCATGTTTTGCTGTCAAATGGAAAGAAAATGTTACACCAGCTATTTAACATCTGTACACTGGACCTTTTCCCCATTCCTCCATGTAAAAAGCTTGAAGTCTCTCAACTCTACCTAAGTTCAAGCAAATTCTCGCTTGGACTTAAGGTTGGACTTTGATTGAGCCGTTTTTACACACCATTCTGACCAGACCTGGATCCAAACCTTATAACATAAATCGGGTTTTATGTTTGTCTGCTATCAACATATCTGAAGCCTCTAACAGGCATTCCAGTCCAGAACTGCTACATTTCTCCCCATCCTTCTTCCCTTCAACTCCATCCAACTTCTCCAACACTCCTGAAAGTAATCATACCCACAGCATGATGCTGCCACCATCTACTGTAGTTTGTTTAAGGTGTTGCCTATGATGATAGATTTTTAAAACTATTTACCCTTTTCCATCCAGCTTACCATTATTCATGAGTGTTTGATGATCTTTTACATTAAATTAAAAAAAATAAATTACAGCATTTTGAAAAGTCAAGGCTGTTATACTTATTTTGTTAAACAAAGTAGAATTTAACTAAGGGCCATCTACTAACTTCTAAATATAAAATAAGTGTCATTTTCTGCTATATGTTGTTTTTGTTCCTTAACTAATTTCTGTTGAAATTAATCAGTACACATTAGGTTTAAGGGATCCTAAGGCATCCAACAATGCCTTAAAGCTCTGAGGAGAATCGGTGGTCATTATAGCCTCGTGCAAGTTTTGTGCCATGGCTGTGGTTAAGTTTAGCTCAGTCCTTTGTTGACAAATAGATCATGAACAGCTGCAGTGAAACCAGACATTAGACATAATAGCTGATGTGACTTAAGCTCAAGAAAATCCTACCTGACAGTTTTTCTTCCTTCCTCTCTGTAATAAAGGGGAAGCACTAAAAAAAGAGGTATTTTTTCCCCCTGCTGTTTGGTTACCTTATTATGTTATTTCAAACCTTTAATATTGTATAGGTTTTGCATTAATTTCAATGATGATGTATTGCTGGATGAGTTCATTCCAACAAAACACTTTTTTGACCCTATGAAACATATAATATCCCTAAAGTACGACTTAAAACTGTATTAGTTTGAAAAATATCTTAAAAACCACAGATATGCATAGAAGCACACCAGATAAATGTATCAAAACAAACTTTTCAATCACACAATCACCATATTCTACCATTTTTTATTTATTAAATGCCCTTATATTTTTAAAATAGTTTGCTACTCGAGAAGATTTCCAAGTTGCAAGACAAAGCCTCCTGGCATCCCACTTCAAAACAGTTGCAGGATTTTTTTCCCCATATATTCCTCCTGTGTTTCACACCAATACTATCTGTGTGATGTTTGCAGCGAAAAAAAGCTAATACTTGGTCTTTTTTGATCAAATGCTTTGCAGATCTAGTTAGACTTAGACAAACTTTATTGACATTTTGTATACACAGGGTGCAGCCAAAACGAAATTTTGTTGCATGCAGCTTACGACAATATACTGAGTTTGCAATAGAAGTAAAATAGCAGTGCAATTCAATCATGAAAATAAAGTGCAGCAGTGGTAGGAAGTTAACTGTGCAAAAATAACAACAGTGCAAAAATAACAGTAGTTAAAAATACAAGTCCGGTCTCAAGTAAATGGATTATAAAAGTTCAGCAATGTTGGAAGTGCAAAATAATGGGGCAATATAATGGTACAGATTGTTCACAGTTTTAGCAGATTGCATAGTTACGTTTGTGATGGTAGAACACAAAATGCCCTGTTTTGGAATGCCTCCTAAACAATGTGTTGGCATGTTGCCTCCATTTGATGGTCTTTATTGAGACCTGTGACCTTCATTTTCCAGTCTTTGCTCCAACACTAGACTTTGGAGTTTTGTTTTTTTTTTGTTCCTTCATAATCAATGTTCACTCTACGAGGTGGCGACATGAACTTGGTTACTTTACTATTTTTGTTCCCAGAAATGTATCTCTGTTCCACGAGAAATGTATACACCAAGGAAAGAGGAAACTGTTAATTTAGATTCTAAACAGCTAAATAAAAAAATAAGGTTATATGAATTTTTACATGAATTTTAAAAATGCCTAATTTCCACTCCTATTGCCTCTAGAGATTTTCTTGTAACATTTATTTCTAATTCAATTTTAAATAGTTTTATGTTTATTATAATGCTGTTGCCATATAAGTCACATTTATCTTAAAGGTTCTGACTGCTTAGAAACATGTCTGACTTTTTTTAGCAGCTGTCTAAAGGGATTTTGTTTAGTTCTCAAATTACTCCAATTATTTTTCTCTGTAGTCTACTGTGAAACTGCCAAACTCCTCCCTGCTTCCTGTTCGCTGCGGGTAACATTCGAGGTGTATCCAATAAATCTGCCTGTCACGGTTCCCTCCCACATCTGTGGTGAAAGAATGAATTATGAAGTATAGCAAAAAAACATGGAAACCACAACAGTTCAAATTGGCCATATATGCTCCTGCTTTAATCACCTTATTTGACTTGCCTGTAGCTTCAGGCACGCTTGTATACTCTAAGTGACACAGTGATGTATAACACATTTCCCTGAGCTTTTATAGGTTATGAAGTCTTGCTGTACCTTTAAGCTCTCTGAAGCAGCCAGGCTTGTCTCAAGGTGGACATTTAAGCTCACCTGGTCATTGCCTGTTCACTCTGGGTCAGAGGAGACAAAAGGGATGATCAAACAGAGAGTTTGTTGCCAAAACAATTGAAGGTAATAGAATGACTGGAATAGAGCCATGGGGGGAGCTCCAGGCAAAGTTGCAAAGGTACTGACACACAGCTCTTTCTACCCGCAAAGTGAAACCTCCTCTACATCAAACTTATGTACTGATTGCAAACTCTGACAAAAGGCTGGATATGCAAATACGCAGCCGGAAAGGATGATAGGACATCAACCTTGTTTGTTTACATGTGTCTGATTCTATTCATAGTTTTCCTCTGGGATCCAAATACTGATAAATAAACAAATCAGGTGGTTTTGAACAAATTAGAGTTAAAGGGAGTAGAAGGCTCTGAGTTAGAGGTAGTCAGACAGGTAGGATCAGCTCTGGACCGGGGTGGAGTCAGCGTTGCCATAGGGACTCGTGATGTCACCGCTGAAGGACTCAGTTTACGTGTAGGTGCTTGCAGAGGAGAGCTGGCTCTGTGTGAGTGGAGCAGGAGAGCTCTGCCTGAACGGGCTACATGAACTTTAAGATGGTTTGGAGGGAAATTGTTTTCTGGAAGATCGAAAAGGATTAAACAAAGAAGGAACTTTTAAAAATATATATATATATTCGTTGCGCCAGGAGGAGTGCATAAGGAGAGCGCCTGGATCAGGAGCAGTAAAGGTAGAGTGCATAGAGATGTGCGATCTCATTCTAGTCAGCAAGTGGAATTGAAGTCGTTTTAATTACTTTTTTGTGTTGTGAGCTGGAAGCGATCCCTCTGAAGGTGCTTTTTGTTGCGCTGTTTCTGTGCAGCTGGTCAGCATTTGTTTTTATTTTCTTACCACAGGCCACTGTCACAATACAAGTTTGCGCACAACTTGTAACCTAAGAAAGAAAGAAGGAAAAAAAACAACAGCTCCGACTTCTTACATGGCTAACTTTAACGACGGCCGAAGTTGGCAAATGATCCAAAAAATGCCCTCACCTGGATCTCGACAAGCTCTGTACAAAATAGTTGATATAGGCTAATTACAAATAAGCCTCCCCATTATGATCGCGCGTTATAGGTTCTGCAATTAGGTGACAACATGTTGGGTCCTGTTTTAAATGGGTGGATGACATAGTAACGGATGGTAGATGTTTTTGACGGCTGTGGGTTTTTTTTTTTTCTCTTTTTCCAGGGGCGCCTCCAGCTTTTTTTTTTCTATTGGGTTACCAGCTGGGAGCCCCAAACAGCTGGCAATCCAAAGATAAAATCCTGGAAATATTTGAAAACAGTTTTATTTTATTTGGGGAAAAATGTACTATGCAAACAAAATGTTGTTTGGATAATTAGTAGGATAGTAATTTTAAAGATCATTTTCATACATTAATTAATTTAACTCCCCTAATAAACATGGTTGGATTTCTTTTTATCTTTTTATAAGGATAGTAGTTCTTTGACCAAGATTTTGAGTACCACAAACATATGTATTTATTTATATTGTAATGAATGGATATGCAATTAACACATCAATTACTGTGTTTTTAATGAAAACCTATGCAACAATATCCCTTGTTGTTTTCATTTGTTATATTTGATGTTAAAAGCAGATCCCTGTGATTGGCAAAGTTATGAGTTTCAAATTGGTAGGAAGTCTCACAATATCATTAATTATCTTCCCTGTTGCTTAAACTTGTTTTAGAGATTAGCAAACTTTTAAAGTCTGTTCCAACCATGGTGTATAATAATCTGTCACATGCAAAAACCGCTAAAATGCATGCTAGCAGGTTTGACCTTAGCATTAGTGTTAATGTTAAACATGTTTAAAGCTCATTTAAAAAAAAATTCTCCCTCAAACACAAAATCTTTCTCACAATTCCTTAAGACAGTTTTTTTAACTTTTACCAAGTTGATATTTTAATTGATGTAATTGTTGAAAAAAACTCCTATAAGATCAGGAGTAAATCAGGAGTAAACGTTTTACGAACAACATAAGAATCATACACTAGATTTCAATTTGAATCATTTGAATTAATATTTGATAATCCACTAATTATTTTTTTATAGTAGTAATTGTTGCAGCTTAACTTCTTTGTCTTCAATAAATAGTGTTTTTTTTTTTTTTTTTGGAACATTACATTCAATTCAAGACGTGACTCAAGCATGAAGCATATGTGTGGATCTCAGACTGATGCTTTCTCAGTTCCAGCCCTTGAGGTCCTGTGAGTGTCCTGCACCTTTTAAATATGTCTCTGCTTCAACAAACCTGAATCAAATGGCTGAATTATCTCTTCACTGTGCAGTCAGTTTCCCCAGAGTCATGTTAATGAGCAGATTATCTGACTTAGGTGTGTTGAGGCAGAAACACATCTAAAAGGTGTAGGGAGGGACCAGAACTGAGGACATTGCTTTATGGATTGCTTTTTGCTTGTCCAGAATTATCTAACTGGATTCGGCTCTTATCGTTTGTCATTATTACAATACAAAGAGTCCATCAGCTTGCTTCCTCTGTATAAGAAGCCATAAGTCATTAGCTTATTTCATTTGTTTTGTTTCTAAACATATTTTGGGTCATTCCAAGTACATAGATCATTAAGTATGTAACCTCAAAAGGAATCCTTCTTGTGACCTTAACTTAATCTGGCTTAAGATATTGTAGAAAACCAAATGTTTTGTTGCTTTTCAAGTTCATCCACTGAGAGAGTAGATAGACAGACAGTTTGTGCTGATTGCAACTTTGTTATTCTGACCAGTGAGATTGAGCTTAATGGTGTCTGCTTTGAATTTATTACAAAATATTGTCTTAAAGCAGTCTAGTTGTAGCATGAATATTAGATAATAGACAAGTGAAGTCAGGCATCACGAGGAAACTATGACTGAGAACTGTGCTTGGTATGATCTGTTTGATAAATATTAAGAGAAATGCAATCATTAATGGCTAACAGATGCAGCAGAAAAGGAAAACAAAATGCAAACAAAGAGTTTATTGCAACGTTTGCCATCTTGCATCTTGAGGAGGTGTTACTATTAAGCTTAAAGACTAACCAAGCAGAAAACAAACCCCAGTGGTACTGCTGTTTGTGAGAGAGAGAGAGAGGATTTGTTAACGTTCCCACGCAGGTGTAAAGATGCCGGCCATTCAAGAAAAGCTGCATTGGTGGCAGTGCATGCTTCAGAGGTGAGAATAAAATGTCTGCTCGGGTTTGAGTTACAAAGGCAGAGGTTTTATCAAGGTCAGCCGGAGGTTGGAAAGATAATATCACAGGAGCCGGAAAAGTTGATGACCCTACTTTTTTCTGAATGACCGCCCTTATATTGACTCAAATAAAGTGACTGATTTACTCTGTTTGAGATACTCTTCTGCTTCTCTGATCCTCTGAGCCACAATAAAAGCAAGTGGTTTAATATCTTACACCCCAATCCCCTTAATCCACCATCCACCCAAGAAACACCTGGAAGCCTCCCAAATGGAGATGAGATAACTTCTCACTGGCCCACACCGCCACAAATCCTCTGCAGCCTTCTACCTCTGCCCAGGGGCGACCACTGTGACCTGTGATGAGCTGCTTGACCGATCACAAACACACACACAAACACTAAATCCGAATTCCTTCCTCCTGCCTGTGTCAGTTTCTATGTGTGTGATGAGCTGTGAACAGGTTTTGGGACATAATGGGGCAGATATGCTGGTGCAGCTTGACTGCATTTAGGGGCAACAAGCAGACAAACTGACAGACAGGTCTGTCACCTGAAATATGCTGCTAACTGGGGCAATCTTAACACCAAATCTTGGGTTTCAAAAATGTCAGCTTCAGACATTCTAAACAACATATTGACATTTGTGATTTATATATCATATGTCTTTTTAAGGTTTAAAGTAAGTGTTTCAATAAGAACTGCAATATTTTTGATGCTGTTATTCATATTCTCTGCTAAATACAGTCACAAATTTATTTTTGTTTTTCCCCCTTTTTTGACAAGTCATGCAGAAGCTGCAACGCCTCTGAAATCTGAAAGATTTTTGGCCATCTGGTAATTTTTGACAGTTTCAGTTTCTCTTTTAAAGCTATAAAACATGTTTTTCCTTTATTAAAACACAGACTAAATCATTTGGAGATTGAATTTATAACTGTCCACAATATTTACATTAGCAGTTACAATGATTGTCATTCTCCTTATAGAATCCAGAAACTTACATTTATGCAGAGTTTTTCGAAAGGCTGTTGATTTATTCATGTTCTATAACCGCAGGGAAATAAAGGCTTTAAAAACAAAAAGAAAATCTAAAGAAAAAAAATATAATCTTTCTAAAGACCAGGTATGGCTTAAAGTCATATAAATGATCACTGAAATAACTTGAAAAAAATATAATTCAATTCAAAATCACAAAAAATGTATTGTAGAAACTGACAGAGGGCCCTCACCACCAGCCCAGTTCTCTTTGCATTTCTAGCTAAAAATTCATAATAGATCCTTTTCATGGATAGCTCTAAATTCCAACCATTCTTGCAGCTCCCTTAACAGTGAGTTTATATTTCTTAAATGGGGTTTATATTTCTTAAATGTCATTTTTTAATTACGTTTTGATTACCCAGAGCTTAATAACTGCTGTCCAAACAAATGCCACATTCAGTGTATTTTTAGAAGATAAATGTGTTCGCTCTAATTTATGTCACTTTTGACATCAGTAGAATTTTGCAAGGTGAAAATTATCATCTTTACTCCTTCCTGACCTTCTTGGTTGCTTCTCTGGAAGTTGACTTTAGGAACAAACTAAAGCAAGTACAAAAGCACTGTAGATGTTTGGGTATTTAAGTTGAATCACGGTTCTTTGAATAAAAATGTCTTCAGTGCTTTTTAATAGAGGATATTTATTTTGCTGCTTTGTTTTTGTTTATGTAATATTTTCTCTCCAAAGATGAAAAGTTTAGGGACATTACCAAACATACTGAAGTAATTTTCTTTAGCGTTCCTTCTCATGTACATTGAAACTCATAGAGGCCTGACAATAGAAAGCAGGTGTTTTGTTTTTATTAATAACAGACTGCCCTACTTAAAGCAGAGTTGGTATTTTTTTCAAAGGATCTTCCAGTTAGTATTTCCCGTTTTTTGCTAACTAAATTTGTTAAATTGGTAAAAAAAAAAAAGTATTTGGTAAGAAAGGTCCTCAACAAAGTAACCAATTCATACAAAAGAAACATTTTTCTAACTATGTGTTTAACATAAACATATACAACTCAATGCATACAGCTGTTATGAGTTAGAACCGTGAAAATAAAATGTATACTGTATGTTTATCTGACCTCTAAATGGCTTTATGAGCTCAGCAGACAGAAAATAACATTAAAATAGCAACATTTGTATATACGCAAGAATAGCAAATATGTGTTTCTCAGTTACATTTTTGGTGAGACAACTTTTGCTTTATTCAGTGAAGTTACTCACAGTGGGTAGAGCAACCAGAAATGTCACTCAAATAAGAGTAGATATACTTTCGAATAAGGTGAAACTTGAAGTCTTGTGTAAAGACAGCACAAAGCTGTGTAGCCACTTTTCATATTGAAAACGTCCTCATGTCTTGCTGATGATGCAACAAAAATGAAGGTAATTGAGATCTCTTTTGTAGTTTAGAAAAAAACCTTGAATGATTAACTGTTAATCTATTGAAAGTAAAGATGAGAATTAGAAAATTTTTAAGGGGTACATGACTGATAGACACTTTTCTTTACCCCAATCCCACCAAGTGTATAAAAGGCATCACAGATTTAAATTTAGTCCTGAAAAAACTGTGCCACTTCATTATTTTAAAAGCTTAACAATCTAACTCTACAATCTAAAAGTAATTAAAAGTTAAAACTTGGTTATTTAGAAGGAAAAGTCTTTAAATCCTTCACCTGATTCATCTTAAAGCATTGCAACATTTGGCCGGTCTCCAACATTCTTTTCTCACTGGGTTCCTGGCTCTGATACATGCTTGCCTCACTGATTCAAGGTCAACAAGATAATGCTGGCTCCAAGTGTGCATCAGTATCCTGAGAGATCAGAACGTGATTAAAGAAAAAGCAAACTGAACTGGGATTAGTCTTGGGTTGGTATCGCCTCTGGTTTTGAATTAAAAGTAAACCAAGATACCTTATTAATCTCTACTTCTGCCTCAGTTTACCTGTAGGGCATCAATAAAGAACTATTTTAAATATTAAAAACTCAGAATTGTTAAAAATGTTAAAGTTTACAATATATTTTATTTTTGGTTATATCATGCCTTGCAGCAGTATTCATATCTATTTTCATATTTGTTCACATTACATTGCCAGTTCAAACTCCCACTCAGTCCATCTCAGTCTGCGTGTCTTTAAGGAAGACACTTGCCCGCTGTTTGTGGTTTAAAGGCCCTGTAGCCCCTTTTGTATAGCAGCCCCACTTCTGCTATAATGTAGCTTTCTATTATCCATCTTACTATTAATATTGTAATGTGCTTTTTGATCCTGAGTCTTGATAAAGATCTATATCAGAGCTATTTTTTTACAATTAATACCCAAAATGTACCCATTTGCATGCAAACCCTCCAAGACTATTGGGTTGTTAAAAGTATTAATTCTCAGAAAAGTATTTATATTTAAACCCTGTATATGTAGACATGTAGAGTCCTAATTTGGCATGTTATCAATACCAAGTAAAAGTGTTATTTGCATATTTTAGCAATCGTTAATTTTAGATTTCTAGCTTCTTATTTCATTTAGAAATTGTTCAAACTTTGAGGAAATGGATGCAGAGGGAACATGGAGCAACATGTTCAGGTCTTGTTACAGATTCTCAATTGCATATGCACTCCAGCTTTGACTGGACCATTCTATCACATGGTTGTGCTGGATTCACAGTACATCTATGGGATAGGATGGTCTAACTTATAGTCTAAGTACTGACTCAATATTGAGTCTTTTAGGTCTATTGAGTCTTCTTTTTTATTTTGTTTTGCTTGTGCAAAGTAGTAACACCTAGCCCTGCTTTAAACATCTCAACATCTTTACCTCTGACCTGCCTGCTGTCCTTCTTGGTCTTTGTCATTCTTTTTTTGAGTCTTATTATGTACTCTATCAAACCTTTGAGGTATTCGCTGAACAGATTTATTACTCTGAGATTACATTATGACAGGTGGACTGTATTTACTAACCAGGGGATTTAGGAAGTCTAGTAGTCACACTTAAGAGTTCATGTAGGGGTATCAGAATGTATGGGTTGACATTCACACTTTCCACTTTTCATGTTTTCATTTACTACAAATCTTTTAAACAACATAAGTAATACTTTGTTTGGTGTACATTCTTATGAAGTACATTGAAGTCTGTTATAAAAATGGCAACTGGAATACTATTTCCAAGGCTCTGCATTTAACAGCTCATCTGCAAACATCTGTTTAGTAAAGAGCACAGACCTTTTTGGTGCTACTTTTGAGACTCTGAGAGCAACTTTCAGGCAACATCCACAAAGATTGGGATAGTCATTTGATGACGGGATGATTAACCAGGATGTGGAGCTGGGGGATGGGTTTAGTTTTTAGGGGTGCAGCACCCCAACTGAGAGGACAAGTAGCCATAGATTGGCGCCAAAGCTGTGTCTAATCCTGCGTGTTGTTTAAGGGGGGGGGGGCTTAAGCCGCTCTGACAGAAGGCCTGACGGACCTGCCACTAACCAATGCTGATAATGAAGCAAGCCAGACAGAATTTTACACGCCAGCTCAAACGCAATGCCAGCGCACTGATCAGACCAGCTAATCAGGTCTGAGCTCTTCTCTATGGTCAGAGCTGCAGCAAAAACAGAGCTGCATTACCGCTGGCTTAAGTTAACAACAGCAGTCTGACTTACCTTCAGCTGCATTACTGCTCCTCTACCCTAAAAAAGCATTCAGAGGTGATCAACATCCTAAGTTGTTGGTTTGGTCTATGTTGTTAGTTTTCTTAGCAGGCGATGGCGGTGACATTTTTAACCTGTGCCCTTACGTTCCTTTGGCGCACCATGAATGCCATTTGTCAACGTAGGAGCTTTATCTGCTGGTTGTTTGACATGTTTCTTCAGCTTGTTTGCACTCTTACAAAATCAGAGTTTAAACTACATCAACAAAAAACAAGCAAGGAGGAAATTCCATTACTCAGCAAAAAGTTTTTGCTACTAATGCATTTCTTATTTAAACCCAAAAGTGAGAACCTTCTAGAGCAAAGACAGCTTGTGGTACTTATTTTTCAAAATTATAGTGAGGTTTGTCCATCACCAATGTGATAATGCAATGAAAAAATGTAGAAAAAAAAGATCAGAGCTGAGATGCAACTAAAAATCTTAACATACCACATTAAAGTCATTCAAGTTAACACTGTGTATTGTTCTTCTGAAGCCATATTGTAAATCAGCAATAATGAATAGCTTTGATGGCCATCTTTTAACTTTTGCTTTTTATATTACCCCAGAGATGAACATCTTTCAGGTCATCTTAACCCTATGTTACAAGCCTTTATCCCCAATAACTTAAAAAAGCTAAATTCTTCCCTAGAAATCTTTGATGTGTGTCAGTTCTGTTTCATCTGCTTATGTAAAGAGAGAGCTTAAACACCGCTGCACCTAGTAGTAATGTCAGTTGAATTAGAAACAGCGCAGCCTCTTAACGCTGCTTGCATGACCGGTCTTAATTATGATTTCATCCAACAAAGATACACAACATAGGTCAAATAGTGTTCCTTGGGTTAGAGTTACTCTACTGTTTCAATGTAAAAGTGATGGAGCCAGTGCCTGACCCAGGGCAGAAAGAAAATTTAAGGCTCTATATTTTTTCAGTCTCTACCTGAAAATGCATCAAAACTTCAAAAAATCTACAACACTGTCTAAACCATTCTGAAAGAATGGGAGGTGGGAGTACTTGCAATGGCAATTTAAAAGAAAATCATAATAATAAATGATCATATGTTATTTAAATTTCTAGCCTACAGTACAGAGTGGGGGGTGGTCAAAATCCTGTGTATGCTTAAATGAGGACTTGGAAACAGAAGCCATTAAGATTGGCTCAAAGATCTGCCATAACAGAGACATTGGATATACACTCAACAAAAATATAAATGCAACACTTTTCTTTTTGCTCCCATTTTCCATGAGATGGACTCAAATATCTGAAATTCATTCCAGATAAAAAATATTACAATTTCTTTCAAATGTTGTCCACAAATCTGTCTAAATGTTTGATAGTGAGCACTTCTGCTTTGCTGAGATAATCCATCCCACCTCCCAGGTGTGCTGATCTGACATCATGATTAGTGCACAAGTGTACCTTATACTGCCCACAATTTTGTGCCTCACAATATAATGACCTTGTAAAAGGTCCCAATTGAAGTCAATAAGGTAATAGTTGTGTCATGTTATTTTTGTCATATCTAACAAAATAAACCAGCTCAGAAAAAGAAAACACCTTAGCAAATTAGAGAGTAGAGGACGCATGTGGATCGACTTTGTGAATGTGACAGGCTGCCATGTTTAGATATTTTATTTACAACTAATAGAGAGTTTGATATATAGCATAAGAGCAACATCCGTGTTTAGTCATTTTTTTTGTTAAATAAGGATTGAAGATCAGACCCTTCTTCCTTGCAGAAAGAAAGATTATTTTATTTTAATTTTATGTGTTCAGAACGGTTTAAACGTTCATTTCTTTTAAAAATGTGTAATCAAAACACTTTTTTTAATCAAAGAACAGATCAGAACCCTGTCAGGGGGTTCTTAATAATAAAATTCATTGTTCGCACATTGCTCATAGTATGATATGAAGTTTAGTTTTGTGACAAAGGTAAAAAACAAAGTTGGTGTTTTGGTGCCACGGTCCTTATTAACCAGCCAATATTTTAATAAAAACAAACCAGTTTTATAGTTCAACAGGTTTATAGAGGAGGGTTTCTAATTTCTAATGAGTGATCCATAAATGTATGTTTCTCTGAAGTATGAATGTTACATTAGATTAATTTTTCTTAGCCTCTCTTTGAAAGGAGAAGCAACTGAGAACATAATTCTTTATATTACCTTTAACAATAAATAACCCCTTAAACAACTGGTACTGTAACAAGGTTATATGACTTATAAGAGGTAAAGAATATATATATAGCAAGAATAGCATGTTAAGCATACCAAGTTCTAAGAATAGTTGAGGCACTGTATTTTAATGCTTGCATTTCCCCGGTTTACTTTAAACTATACCTTTGCTTTGCAAGTCCACATCTGGATCTGTTCTTTTGGCCAAAAGGGATGAGCCTAACTTCAAAAGAAGAATCAGAGATGAAGAAGCTCCAGGATGATTTCACAGCTTTGAGCATCTGGCTCAAACCTATTTTGATTTCTCTGTATTTTATTTCCTGCTGGAGCCCTAAAGATGAAGGGATACCTTTTATAGCATAGCCTCTGAAATATTTTAAGTCAAACGAGCTGCTTTCATAAGCTGATATAACCAGTACAATTTACGCACAGATTTTTATTTTTCTAAACTACAGAACATAAGATGACAGGAAGCACCTTTATTTATTTGGACAGCATATACCAACCTTTTAGAACTAAGTAAATAATCGGTTTGATGGATGTGGAGATTGTGTCATCGTTCTGTTAATGTTTTTAAAGAAATCTCAGCTGTGGTTTCGTGCTTTTAATAAGCAAGTATGTCACATTTTCTACTAACTGATCATGCATTCTGTTTAATTTGAGGATGAAAAAAAATTCTGTAGCAGCTAAGACAGTAAAGCACATGTCCTGAAATTGAATCACTGCTACTGTTAATTGACTGGAACAAAGTAGGATGATGGGAATGAGTGCTATTGCAAGTTAATGAAAAAATAAGGGAAAAGGACGGACGTTAATGTGGAGTGATAAATGTTTGCCTGTGTTTCTTGATGAAACCCTCAGCTAGTTATTGATAGTCTGCTCCTACAAGCACAGACACATCAAGAAAATGCCGATTAAAGGAGTATGTGTAATAGATCTGTTCAGAAAGTAGCTGTGTGGTCTTCAGGAAATTCTTAATTAATTTTAATGATTCCTTACAAAAAAATGGTTACTTCAGTTATTAAAATTCACCCATATGGCAGCTTATTCCCCTTTAGTACCAGGTTAAATTCCCTTTTTGCATATAGAGCTGCCCTAATTGTGCACGGCGAGATTCAACAACATGTTAAAAACATTTCTCTGACATGATGAATGCTGGAAGTAGCGATACAAGGATGGATACAATGGAGTCACAAATGCATGGTCATGGGGAGCATAACACTGGATAGAAGACAATCCTCAACTTGTACTAATTTAGTCAAGGTGTGGCAAGAAGATACTCCCCACATTGATCCCCACCACCAGCAGCCTGATGTGTTGCTATGAAGGAACCACACTTTCCTGTTGTTTACACCAAATTCTATACCTGTAGAACGTTTCAGCTAAAATCGAAAGTCATTGAATTGTGGTTGTGGCTTTAGCCTTTTGTTCTTTGCTGAAAGGAGTGGCACCCAGTCTGGGCTTCTGCTGCTGTAACCTGTTTGCTTCAAGGTTCAACAAGCTTTACAGTCTGAGATTATACTCTTCATACTCTGGTTGTAAGCACTTGTTATTTCAGCTACTGTTGCTTCTCTTTTATCATTAGCTGGTCTTCACCACATTTAGATTGCATTGCATTGAACTGCTGCCATTTGATTGGATGATTTGCTTTTTACACAGTTGTATATCATGATTTTCTCCTTTTGCTAACATTAAGGTCAGTAAAAAAGGATTTTCGTTTAGGAGAAGAAAATAACATCTGTCTTCTTACATAAAATCAGCTGGAACTCGTACAAAGACGAGTTCTGTGCAGAGACACAACTGTGTCCACTTTATTTCAATGAGAAAATTTAGTTGCAGATAAATGTAAAGCAAGCACAAATTGTGCAGTTTTGGGAAATCCTAAATGTTCAGTCTCACGGTCGACATGAAGGAGCAAGTAGGGACATGTCAAGCTTCTGCAGCTGTAAGCAAATAGGTTTCATGTGTTTGTTTGGCAGCAGTGATACAGGGAAGGTGAGAGGGAGACTCAGTGTGTGCAAATCACTGCATGTACTGCCAGTAAGGGATCTCTCAGTTTTAGTGTAAGTCTCGACCTGTTTTGTTTTGTTACAGCTTATCTTTAGTGCTACGCTTATGCCATTTTTCTGTGAAAAGAAAATAGTTTCCTAATGATTTATTGGAAAATTCCCAAAAAAGAAAGATGTGCATTTCAGGAAAGATTTCAACTTGAAATTCACAAATCAGTGCTGAATGATTTGAATGTTGGAGTGAATAAGTGTATCGCTTTCATTGTAAATAAAAAAAGACTAATCTAGCAATTGGCTTTGTTACCACCGCCTAGGAGGTTTTTGGGGTTTTTTGCCGATTTTATGTGTTTGTTTGTCTCTCTGTCTGTGTACAGGATAACTTGAAAAGAATTTTGATGATCCACATCATAATCTGGATTCAGGAATTTATTTAAGGATTCTTTAACATTCATTATTTGGGGGAACAAGCAGTTCCCCCCTAAACCAGAGAGTGGTAGCAGTGACTACTGACAGCTTCAGCATCGGACTCCAAAAAGTTCAGAAGTATTACACTGAAGACTAAAACACGGGAATGGTGAGCCATGCCTTGCTTGAAGTCTCGTTCTACTGATCAAAAAAGAAAGCAGAGTACAGAGTGAATGACAATTGTGAGGGCTGAACAAACACCAGAGGCTGCAGACACAGACTGTGTTATATTTATTTATGAAAGGATTTTAAGGAAATTGTTACCAAAAGATGACCATTTCCTGATTAATAGTAAATATGGTCAGACGGCTGCTTGTAGGAAGGATCTCCTGTAACATTTCTTCATGAGCTTAAAAGCCAGCAATTTGTCACTGAAGGATCTCTCCAGTTCAGCAAGCTTCACGCAGGGGGTGGGAGACCTTGTCTATCAGTGATGTTATTCTAGAGTCCTTCTGTCTCCGAACACCAGCAGTGGGTTGATGGGGCATCCATCCCGACACAGAGCTGCCCTCTGTGATGAGCTTATCCAACTCCTTCCTTCCAGCTGCAGATAGGCTGCTGCTCCAACAGACAGCGCCATAGAAGATGGCTGATGCCACAACAGTCAAAGAAAGTCTGAAGGAGTACTCCCCAGGAATTACACTCTACTCTGACCCTTCCTATAAAGAGTATCAGTGTTCTAAGTCCAGTGCTGTTTCTTGTTCAGTAAACACCCAGGTACTTATGTGAATCCAATATCTGTGTCCATTGTCTGGATGTTTATCACTGTCAGTGAGGTTGTTTTTTTTGTGTCTGCAAAAATTCTCTACCAGCTTTTTGGTTTAGATGAGAAAGTTATTCTGTTGGCACCAGGCCACAGTATGTGCTCCTCTAATTTCTGCATATACAGTATGTATCGGTAATGACCATTAAATGTGTAAACTTGGCCATTAGCAACATTAGATATAAAGAAAAGAATTTGATGAGTACTTTAGTTTTTCTTGCACTGATTCATTGTATCCTCGATTGTACACTCCCTAAAAGTGAAAAGGTGACGTGACTGCTAAAGTTATTTAGATTTCCAACTCTGAAGCTACTAGAATATGCTGAAAGTAAGACATATTCCAACTCCCCAGTTAAAAATAAAGTCACCACTCTGTGACTTGTTCTGGACAATTATGGCAGAATTTAAAAGGCAAGAATTCAAACAATAGCTTCTTCCCTGCTGTCCTTAGACTGTGGATTGTGTGTTTGCTTGTGTTGAGCTGTTGGATCGTTAGGGATGTGGTAGATGGTTGTAGTGGTGGAGGGGGTGGTGTCTGCATCCGCTGTGGAGAGAAGTCAAGAGGAAAGGGAGCAGAACAGGATCCAGTTGTGTAGAGCAAGTGCTGCCACGATAACGCAGGAGGAAGACACTCTTTCTCAGAGCGGGAGTCTCTAATCTCACATGGAATTTTGGTGGACTGTTCAAACTTGGCAAAAATGGTAAATAGCACATTTTTTGGCTCTCTTTAAGGGTTTGGTGTTATGTTATCTGTGACGAATCACATGCTAAAAAGTAGCAGAAAAAATCTGCAATGCATTTAATGGCTTCAGTAAATCCAAATTAGAACTTTTAAACTTTTCTTTTCCTCCTTTCCACTTCCGTTCCGTGTTGTTACTGTTGTCCTAATTTGCACACGATTCCGTTTCTATCTAAGTTGGCAATCTGATATTTTATTAATGCACAAGAGTTGCTTTATTGTTTTGCATATTTAATTCTGCTATAGTCTCATAATATTTACTTTGTTTTGTGGCACCATGCTTCCGCTCCATTGTAAGCTTTGATTGTTACTATAAAGTCATCTGAATTACCACCCCAATTAACAAACAAGCCCATCTGTGAAAGGTCATGCGAGGTTTGTGACAAAAGGATTAGCAGAGGAATGCAATGGAGGGGGAGTGAATGGGAATGGATGACTGGGGGGTTTTGATATAATGTCTTTTAGATTATAGAAAACAAAGACTGATCGTCCGACCACAGACAGTGCACAGCCCAGCTGTGTAGAGTTTCTGTACTCATGCGTTTGATTTTCAATTATCTCCTGCTCTGCTAAACATTGTCTCTGCGGTATACATAAACACATTTATCCAAAGGAGCTGAGGGCAGTTTGGCTTGAACCTTTTTTCTCGTATCACATACATTTTCCCAGGCTTTGCTCTTTTACTGGAATAATGTGTTAGAATGGGTGAAAAAAAGCAAAGTTATAGTATCTCTAAAGCCGCAGTCTTTATGAGTTTATGAGTTTGCTGTTGGGCTTACTGCCTGGTAATTACCGTAAGCTGTACGTCCGCTCCCCTGAGCTCCAGCCAAATTAGCATCTTAAGTGAAAAGTCGTGCTCCCAACGTCAGTGTTTGCATTTTTTAAAGCCATAACAACCTGCAACTCCCTTCTCCTCTAGCATTCTTTCCACCATATAGAATGAGTGAAGAAAACCTGTTTCTCAGGTTACTCTGTGTTTGTTTGCTCTGTTTTGCGCATAGATGTTGTGTGAATACATAGTATTGTGTTCAGGTAAACACTTCCAAGGGTGACCTTTCTTTAGTATCTTTGGATGACTTATCAGCTCTGAGCAAAAGTATTTACACCCGTTAAACATTTTCTTCTTTTGCCATGTTACAGCCACAATCTTTTACGTGACAAGTCAGCCTGACTGAATGGAAGGAACATAATGCATTATTTTCACATTTTTTGCAGACAAAAACTCAGAGCATTGCAGAATGCAGTTAGTCTGACACTCTTATGCACATTCCTAAATGTTTAACTTAATTTCAATATCAATCTAGCAGTTTTGTTTGAATCCTGAGAGGTATGTTCAAGAACATTAAGTAAATTATGTAAGAGTATCCCATTGTCTTAATGTCTCTTGGGGCAGTGTTTAAATTACAATTGGAACAAGGAAAGAGTCACAGACAAATGTAAACCTCCTAAGACACGAGAATAAATCCAAATATGTTTGAAGGGCAAAGAGAGAAATGATCTTAGCAACAAGCAAGAGGTCCATGGTAACATTGGAGGAGTGGCAGGGATCCACAGCTTCAGTGGGGAAAAGTATTTACCCAACAACTAGTGGTGAACTCCAGAAATCTGGTCTTTATGGAAAATTGTCAGGATAAAATCTATAACAGGTTCCTCTGGTGAGTCCTTTTCGATTTTCACAAGAAAACATGTGAAACTAGGAAAGATCTTGCCAAGCAGCATATATTCCCCAAATTGTGACTGAAGGTGCATTCACTCTAAACCCGTTGTGGGCGTCAAAGCGTCCAATTTACATGCAAACTTCAAAGGTTTAAAAAGCCAGGAGGATTGTTATGTACAGGAAAAGACATTTTTTTAAATGAACTACGGCAAAACAATAATGTTATAACCTGCTCAGAAGAATATTTGATTGTATATTCTGGTACTTGCAGTTTTTACCACAAACCTTAAAAACACTTTATATTCACTTCCAGCTGCTTCAAACAGCAGCGGGAAATCCCCAACTAACTGACTGGTTGAGAGAGCTTTAACTGGGGAAGTCCCAGCGCTGGCGCCCGTTGGTATCCTGGAGGTCTGCTGCTCCAAACAAGAACTCTATATTTTAGGAGAATCATAATCCGGATTTTCTGACTGCATAGGTCATGTTTTCAGGTGGACTTTTTCGCTAAAAACATGTTAAAACTATTTTTCCAAGTCATCTAAGTAAATTAAGCTAAACCGAGCAAAACAGATCTTATACTGAAGTTGTCAATAATCATTGCTGCCACCCTCTGGTTTAGTGGGGAACTGCTTGTTCAGCCAAATATCCCTATCTCACAATGTTCGAGAGTCCTTTAAAAAAATACTGTAACCAGATTATGATGTGGATCATCATCAATAATAAATGGATTGTTCCTTGGACTGAGCTGCACATTTGGTAAAAACGTAATCAAAATCTGATAACTTTTGAAGTTATCTTGTACACAGACAGACAAACACACACACACAAACTTGACTAAAAACATAATTTCCTTGGTGGAAGTAATAAAGCATTTAAGGTAGAAGAACACAAACTAACTTTTTGGTTTCATGCAAAAATCTGCATAAAAATGAACTAAAATGGTGGCACATGGACAACAGCATAGTGTGATTATGCATTATTTTTAACATATAGAGGCAACCTGGTCAGCATTGAGAGAAAGATGGGTGAGTGAATGCCCCACATTCAATCTGACTGTGTTTGAATTGTTTTGCAAAAAAGCAGGTTATTTATCAGATGTGCAATGTTGGGACAAACTCTTTGTAAAACACTTCAGAAATCTTTTTTCATTTTCCATCCACTTAGGTATTACATTTTAATAATCTGCATCTTGATTTTCTTATAAGATGTATCAAAATGTGTTGTTGAGTGTGACTAAAAATGAGAACTTGAATGTTTCATTAGTAATGGAAACTTTCCACTAAACAGGTTAAAAGGGGTCAGTGCAAAATGGTAGACAAATAGCAACTTCTTGCTGTAAAAAGTTTTTTTTTCTGCAGTATGAGAAAGTTATTATAACTTCAGCTATATCGATTATGTAAGAATGTAGGCACCAATCAGCCAACTGTGTGGAGTGCTGCAGGAGCTCTGCATAACACCAACTTTGAAGCCATTTCTGTACTTAAATCTCCATGAGTGACACAGCAGGCTTCTGGTGGGATCCGCCATTATTCTTAACAATCGCAATTTACTTTAATCGTTCCAGCTCTGCTCTGCGTGGCAGCCTGTCCGTCAGGAGCCAAGACGGCGTTGGCATGACTTCATCCATATTACTTAAAAAAAAAAATCATAACACACTGCCTCTATGCTTTTAAAGAGCTCCCTTAAAGACTTTGGACAGGTGATAAGTTACAGGAGAAAAAAAGAGCTTTTATGGATTAATTGACATTCTGCATATGGGAGCTCTGACTTGCTTTGTTAGAACATTACCCCAAAACACAGACCTGAGCTTTCTTTGTGATGACAGCAGACTGTTGCATAAATGTTTGCAGGATGTCCTGGGCTCAGGTCAGATTTTCTGGAACAATGGCCCAACTCTCTCATGCACACACCCAGTCGCTCCTTATATCCCTCTTTTACTCTCTCCCGAGTGCACATGCAGACACACAAAGAGACAGATCACAAATGAACTACTTCCAGCCTTCTAGCTCTTTTTCACCACAACCGTGGCTGTTTGCCCAATCAATGCTTGCCAACTCTACATTAGTCTTGACATCCATGTCATATAAAACCCCTGCAAGTATGGCATTCAGTCAAACTTGTTAGTAAAGGCTTGATGAGCGGAGGAAAAGGTTTATTGCTACTGCAGCCACACAAGTGAGACCTCTGATTAGGCACTGAGTTATTTCTAGACCTGCTCTCACATTCTCTAATCACAGTGACTATTTGACATGGGTCTTTTATAACAGCCTGCTGGCTATGGCCATAGCTCACCACACAATGTGCCGTTTTCTGATTTCTTTGACAGCTCAGATTTTATTTTCCAGACACATTGCTTCCCGGAGGCTTTGTTTCATGACTTTGTACCTTTCAATATTTCACTGTATAAGCTAACATGGTGTCTCAGTTTTACATTCATCATAGCTGTCAAAGCAAATGTGGTGTGAAGAGGGACTCACAGGCTGCAGTTTTGACTGAAGTGTGGGAAAGTGGAATTCACTTTTGGTGTGAGCGGGTTGGAGCAGGTTTTTGCAGAGCGTATAGCATCGGTTGGCCCGCGGCTTTCCCATCTGGACTTTAAAGCAGGAAGTGGGTCTCTGGGACAGGTGTGTCTTTATTTTTGTGCTAAAAATGTCCAAAGTTATGATCATGTTCTTTTCAATTGTAAAGCTTTTAGGGAAAAAATGGTTTTTAAAGTTTGCATGTTTCCTCTGGTAGCTTTGATCATTCACCTATTGGATAAAGACTTTAAGGCTAGATGGCTTTGTTGCCATCAGTGAAATTATTAGCTCACTGAAAACTCAAACAATTCTCTATCTGATTTAGGTCTTCTAACTGTTTCTTCATCAGTATTTTGGTGTACTATTGTACTAAAATGTCTAACATTACCCAAGACAGCAGTTTCTCTACAGATATTAAGAATGTTGATTTAGTCTAAGTTGGAGACATGATGCCATTAACTTTGATTCGATTTCCTGGCCCTGTGGGGTTGGTATTTTACATAATGAAAGTCAAGTTAAAGAGATATTTTAAATCTTGATACATCTAGGATATTGATGGTTTTTGGCATAACTGTACTTGCGCATGTTAGTTAAAGAGTAAGGATGTCGAAGCTGATGAAGAACTACTCTGTTGACCTTTTAAAGAATGCCTGATATATAGAGTGTGAGCTCATTTGGAGTAAATTAACTTGATTACCCTGTTTCACAGAGAGATTAAAGGTCTCATTTGCAATTTTCCACATTTTTATATGTGTGCCTGTTTTTTTCAGTATGGCCAGAGAACAGGTAGTAAACATGTTTGTTTTTGGTGTACATAATATTACTAGTTTTATTCATGTTGTTGAATTTCCTATGATTATTTAAAGGCAGCTCTCATTAATAATGGTGTGGTTTCAATCTTCACTGATATGTGATCTACCTAGTGGTGTTTTATTTTTTTCTAAGGGGCAGATCTACAGTAATGTGGTGGTTTTAGATGGGGGTGCAGCAGCACCAGATAAAAAGGATATTTTGTTATTCATTTCTACCCAGGATAAGTCTCCTTGTGCTTTTGAAATCACCTGCTAGAGGCAGCAGAAAAAGGTTTTTATTGAAAAATACAATCAATCTTTTCATTTGTTTTCAGACTCTAAAAGCTGTAATAAAGAATCTCCAGTCTAACAGTGAATAAATGTATTTATTTTTCATCTTAGCATCCTAATTTTTTTACATTAGGCTCTAACAAGCTGTGTGCTAATATTTTTATTAGTACAAAAAAATACCACAATTTAATTACAAGCCAATATTCCAGCTATCTTTGTGAAAAAGTCTGTAAAATTTGACTTTTATATGCATTTTATGAAGGTAAAATGAGTATAAAATACATGCCTGAACTAAAAGTTTCTTTGCTGTTTTTTTGTTTTTGTAACCTCTCTGTTGATGCTTTTATTCACATACTCTATTACTGCAAAGTATTGATTTAAGAGCTACTTTATTTTAAAATTCAAAATAAGAGTTTATTCTGTGTTCATAAGCTTACCATGCTTCAAATTAGTTTGGAATTTTAATATTGTAGCTTAGAAAATGTAAACAGACATGTCCTTGTCCCCTCTTTACAGTTGTGTGACAGTGATAAGATATAAAAATAAATTATATCTGTTTTTATTTATTAATTCAAGATCTGACTATCTAAAGAGTCTAGAGCACCTATTCAATCTACGTAAACTTGTTTTCTACACTAAAAGCAGCCAGGCAGGCTGATTAGCAAAGGGAAGCAATGGCGGGTGTAGCGCACGGGGGTAGAGAGGAGCATGCATGCACTGAGGCCTCAGTCCTCACCCAGAAATATTTGCAGCATGTCTCTCTCCTCCCCGTTTTTTTTATTGGTCAACTTTGGAAATACGGAGTACAAGTGCCAAAAAAACAAAACAAAACAAAAAAACAACTAGGGGTCCTAAAGGGGTTCCTTGATAAAATTTTCAAGTAAAGTACAGTCAAAAATCCTCACAGATTGAATTTGCAATTTTCAAGAACACTCCCATGTATAAATCACAAAAAATGCTGTAAAGATGTAAATATAGATGCATCAATCCAGTACTGATAATCAGCATGGGTACCTCTATTGACAAAAATTCTAGATTAGTTATCGATGAAAATGGGTCCGATCCAAAGGGGAGGACGTATTCAGACTTAGTCTTTGATAAACTGAAGTTAGGGTTAAAATGTTCTTGATCTGCAGTAAAGTTTACCCTCTTATGTGCATCTGCTTTTGATTTAATCAATACCATTAATGGAATGTGTCCTTTTAACATGATATATGTTTTTTTCAAGCTTCTTTTTCTGATCTTATTCTCTCAAATTGCCTTTTGTGGATTAATGTCATACTTGCTTGAAGAGAAGAGCTTATAAGAGTCTTTTAACAACTATGATAACATTAAAGCAAAGCTCTAGTATCAAAAAGTATTGACATCTGTATATATAACTATAAAAGCACTCAGAGAGCATTTTGTGACCTTCACACCGGACACAGATCGTTACCAAAATGTAATCATTTGTCAAAGGTTATAATACGCCCTTTCTGTGAAAATTTTAGCAAAATCCGCTCAAGACTTTTCAAGCTATTTTGAAAACAGACAAACAAAAATACTAACGTCGTTGAAAACATAGCCTCCCTGGTGGAGGTTAAAATTGAATCATCGGATTTAGATCAGAAGTTAAAGAAAAAGAAAAGTCCATCAGCACATCCCAAGTTTTAAGCCTCTTGATTAAATATTTTTTTTTGTGCTCTTCTACACTTTGTAGTTTCATCGGTTTACACAGACAGACCCTCCTTGGATAACCAGTGCATATAGCTGATGAACCCCAGCAGTGGTCACCACTCCCAGTGGAGCAAATGAGAAGCTCAAGCAGCGATGTGGGAGGGCCGTTTGCACCCACCATAAGCTTATAAATCATTCAGTACTGAGGTTAAATTCCCAACATTTGTCTGGTTTTAGGTTACATGATAACTCCATGTGACCTCATTCTTTCAAAAGGTTGTCTTAACAATATATTACCAACGCATGAGCACACTTGAATGCTGTTACATGGAGCATTATTTTAATCCCTGATTTATATAACGTATTTGGACGGATTATTTAGTGCAGACAATGACTGTTATTATGGATCTTCTGTTTTCTTTGATAAATATCTTAATTTTCCATTTCATGTTCCTACTTGTATTTTTTAGCCTTGTTTTTTTTGTTTCCCCTCCTTTTCTCTCTCTTATTTCATGCCATCAGTCTTTACAGGCCTTGCTTTCCTCTCTTCACTCTGAGCTTGACATTCAGAGGTATTTGATGAAAATCCAATCGCCCCACAAAGTTAGTTGGCCTTTCATCTTATCTGCATCATGTTGGGTGTGTGTGTGCCATGCTGTGTGTTATGGTGTGTTCTCACCCCTTACTAGCATCTGTTGTGCGACCATGTTCCCAACCTTTGTGCTCCAGAGTCACTCAGCGTTTGCTCTGTCAGCGTCTGCCAGCTCGCTTTGGCTGTCAGGATAAGCCAGTCCTGCCAGTGAAAGCTTACAAAATATCAACTTTTAAAAAAGAAATAATCTTGGAGTTTTTCATTTTTCTATTGGTGAATGAGTGAGAAGATTCAGCAGCATGAGAATGCAGTGTTAGGTAACCCAATGGGCCGTGTCTGTAAATTCTATGTTATAAGTCTCATATCTTTGCTGTCTTCCCTGCATGACTTGCAGCAACCTGCAAATGGCTTTCTTCCAAACATGGCGTACCTTTTGCCGCTCGTTTATAAATACCAGATTGGTGACTTGCTATTTGTTTGTCAACAGATTCTTCCAACTGTACAGTTCCACTACAGACCTTAGCAATTTTGCTCTTTCATTATACCGTTACTTAAACTTAACTTAAAAGCTTGATATAATTTTTTATAAACTAACCCTACTTAAACATTTTCCACAGTTCCTGCTTCAACCAGATACAGACATCAGGATAACCTACGCTTATCCTAATGCCTCTATCGTTATGCTCTCTAACTTATTCCTAACTTACAGAACAGCTGCTTTGATACTGAGATTAAATTTTTTCATTTTTTTCTTTGCTATTAAAAAGCAACTGTTTTGAATTTTTAATTTTCAAAAAATGTCAAAAAAAACTGTATCAGTTCTCTTCCAATCCAAACACTTTCTCTTGGTCACGTGAAAGAGTGTCCATTTAGATATATTGACATTTGTTGTGATTTGACAGAAAGGTTTTAAATATTTATGCCAGATCTTAGAAAAAGCAGACAAAGCATGAAAACTGTCTGAATTTAATCTTCATTGTAACTTTGCATGGCCGATCTGTTATAGTTTATTTTGTCATTATGGATGAATCAAGCTTCGGTTAAAATAAGGCAGCCTGTGATTTCATTGACCTCCATAGCACAGGATTGAGTCCAAGTTATGAGCAGTATTTTGCTGCAAAAAGAAAGGATTTCCAGGGTTATTTTTATCTACAGTGCCATCATAAGTATCCATGGTCTCACTCTTCCCTGTGTTGTTTCTCTTTGCCTCCCCGAACTCCAGAGCAGAAGTCCAAAGCACGGCCCCAGCCCACAGCCCAGCGTCGGGGATCAGGCCGACCACCTATCTCTGACCTCACTAGAGTCTTTAGACGGCATGTCTGAAGCGGACACACCCACAGCCTTCACCCGTGGCAGCCGGGTTCGGGCCAGCCTGCCTGTGGTGCGCTCCACCAACCAGACAAAGGACCGGTCTTTAGGTATGCTCTATTACACGCCTTTTTCATATATAGTAAAGTTGTAACACTGTTTTTGAGCAAGCATTTTTAAATCATTAAAATCTTCAAACATTAGTGAACAAACAGCATTATTTAAACCAAAGCTCTTTGGTCCTTGATCTGAAAATGGATAAAGGGCACAGCACAACAGCACAACTATCTAGACAAGACCATCCACCTAACCGAGTTAGGTGCAGACCTAAGCCTGTGCTATCAGAGGGACTACAGAGATCCACAAATCTGTTGAAAGGACAACTATTACTGCTGCACTTTACAAGATTTTGTCACTTTTTTGTTGGTTTTTTAGCTATTTGTTTACTAACAACTGGTAAGGATGTTTTTGTCCTCGTTTTAAAGGTGTATAGCCAAATTTAGTTTAATTTAGCCAGTAACTTAATCCAGTTGCTCACAAAGTTTTTCTGAAAGATTACCACATCCTGTTAACGTTTATTATTTTTATTTTTGCATTTTAGACTTAAATAACGCTCAGAATAAAGCATGAATGTTAGTGTTCACTAATTCTGAAGCAAAAACTGCCAAGGAGTCAGATGTGGTTGCTAAGTTGATGAATGCGAGAGTAAAACAGCCCTATTTATACTGCTATTTGTGACTGCACTGCTATTCTCACAGGCCGCAGTGCTTCTTACAGTATAAGTACAAATCTTATTACAGAAAGACAGATAGATAGATAGATGACTACAGAGATCAATCAATTGATAGGCGATACTGATGACAGATGGCATGTGCTGGAATTCCATTTAGTCTTAAAAATGAGCATTTAAACACTATCTGGATTTGCGCTTGGTGTATATAAACTTATTTTATCATGATCAAAGGTTTTTTGGTCTTGTTTGTGTAAGCATATCCTATGCACCCTTAACTGGAAACTCTTGTCTGGCTTACTGTGCCTTAAGATAATGCCAGTTACAAAAAATCAGTCTGTAAGGATGTTCTCAAACCACTCTAAGACTAATAAAGTGTTCAGAAAATGGCTCATATGTGTAAAAGAAGGAACGCTGGTCAAAACTAGCTCAAAACTGAATTTTATTTGCCTACATGTAAAATATTATGTGGTCAAAAACTGCACTACGTATTCCTCAAAATACCATTTTTAAGATGGTGGTGGCAGAAGCAAGTAAAGTTGGTCAGAGGGAACTTGAGATAGAAAAAAATAGGGTTTAAGTAGGTTTAAAGTAATAAATTTGTTTGCAAGGCATTGTTTCTTTATGGGATATATGCATTTGATAACACATCTGGATCAAGGAGGGTTAACTTCCATACTGTGGTAGTTCAAATGAATCCTGTTGCAAAATGTGTATTTTTATAATAAATCTTTGAAGCAAACAAGAACATTTGTTACAGAACAGCTTTAAAGTGGTGTTATTGAGAAGAATTAATAGCAAAGTTGAGAAGCCTTACCTACTCAAATTGTCTTTCTATAATGCAGTCCAAACTCAGGCCCTAAAGACCACACATAAACATGAAAAAAAATTAATATAAACTAGTTGATTTTTGCCCTAATGAAACCTTTTAAAGATAACAGCAAAATGAGGTGGAATACAAAGCCATGCTTAACTGCAACAAAATAATAATGAAGGCTACCAGTACTCTAACTGCAGCATGGCTACAGTTTTCTTTTGCTTTCTAAATTTTCAGGAGAAAGCCTTAAGACCTCCCATTTCAAACTGAGCAGACCCTATTAAAAAGGGTCTCACCCAGGTCTTAAAATTAGTGACAGTGAGGAGACAGGTTGGGGCTCTTGTACATTGTCCTAACGGCTGCAAACTCAGACCCTTTGGTGGGTCCATCATCGCCTCTATATGCCATTGGCTAATATCCCAGATCAAAGGAGAAAATACATTAGATGTCTTTCTTGTATCACTAGAATGAGAGGAAAAAAAAAGAAAACATGTTATTTTCTTATAAAAAGTAAAGAATTTTAAAGCTTTTTATGCAGTTGCTGTCCCTTGTTGTCTATTTACGTAGAAGTGAAAGCTAACTAATTTAGTTTTACTACTGTTGCTTTTTCTATCATTTCTTAAATCTTTGAGTGTGTTGAAGGGATTAGATTAACAAACAGCATCCCAAAATTTAAAACAACTATCATCTGAAAATAGAAAGAGCTTGGCACGACGTGCAAACCCACTGGGACCTAAATCTGGCCTCTGTAAAAATGTGACAATAATAAAACTATTTTTTGAAGAAAGCTTTTACCTAAGGCAGTTTGCTACAAGTTATTCAGGGTCATATAGTTCATTAATTGTAAAAAGTGTAGTTTAATCTGATTAAACGATGATGAAATGAAAAAGAAACATTTTGATCTACAAGCAAATGACTGTGTGTGACAGCCCCATATCGAAACAATGCGGCAGAAGCATCATGCTGTGGAGAACCTTCTTGCTGCAAGGCAACAGTGCTACCCACTGCCCCTCCATGTAGCACAGCTCTACACAATAAATGAAAAATCAGGGACTGAAAATAAAAATACATGCCATGATTATCTGATTTTCATCTGATTTTCAATGGAAAATATGTGTTATGTAGTTATGTGTCCAATCATTCTTCTGGTTAAAACAACCAATCTAATTTAGTGGTGATTTTAACCAATCTAAATTGGTAAACCAAAATAAATTGACCAATGTATTGGTTAAGCAGCATAGCATCTTTGAAAGCCATGGCCAGGGCTTGAACCAAAAACCCTTTGGTTGAAGGGCAAACTCCTGCATCCTTCACCAGTGTCTCCACTAATGAATTAAATACTACTTAATACTAATGTCACAACCAAGGTTACTGCTAAGATACATCATTGTAATTGTTCTCTAGGTGCATAATAGTTTGGTCAGTTTCTGACCAATTTATTGGTTAACTTACCCAAAATTGGTTTAACCAACAAGATAAGTTGGTTTACAACCAATCTATTCTTAGAGTCATTTGTGATAGTCTAACACATACCTGAATCAAAAGCATGATATGTTGAACATCACAAAACATTTGGTGTGTCCTGTTAAACTTGTTGGAGTCTTGTTTGTCCTTTGTTGCCCATGAAGATGCTGCTGTTTTGGGGGGAATTTTCAATTCTTCCAGATCAGTCAACTCTGACAGCAGCAGACTATTAAATAACTGATCACAGGAAAGATTGTCTGTTTTTAACTCAGAGCAAAAAGTCAACAAGTATTCACGTATATGAAAAATAACCAGGAAAATCCAAATTTGTAATAATTCTGTCAATGATCCCTATTATTTTTTTAACTACTTCATGGTCACACATATATTTTTTTCTACAGCTGTTTGTCTAGTTTGCGTAATTATCAAAAAGCTGTAATGCTAGTTTGCTGTGACCATTACCTGATACTATACTGATTTGTTCGTTCCCAGACTAATAAACATTACTTCTTACTTTTGTTTTAGTTACTATCCATTTTCTGTGGTGAAATCATTTTTCCTTGGAATCTTATGGCATTGTGTTTCTGCATAGCTTTTATACATTCAAACATGTACAAACTGTTCAAAACAGTTGTTTATCAATGTAAAAACCTTTCAAAAGTTATTTTTCCCCCTTTTTTCCCCCTTTTTTGTCTGTTCAGTATGATGCAAGACCTTTAGTCACAGATAAAAAGAACGTTGCATATTTTGTGGGAGAGAATCAAGCCACAGGGTCTCATTTTTCACAGTCTTTGGTTCTTTCAGTGCAACAAATCTATTTCAGAAATGCAAACCCAATCAGAAACCCAACAAAGGGGCTTTACAACACAGGTTTATTTGCACACGCACGGACTAACTCACTTATTCGTTAATGTCATTATGCTCCCTCACTTCATCGCAAAACATCAGGACAAAGCGTTGGGACCTGGGGGGGATTGTGGTGCGATGAAGGGGTGGAGTGAAAACAGGGGGCACCACTTTACTACTGTGTCCCTCCCACAGTGTCTCAAACACACACACACAAGCAAAAGCACTCGCTCCACTTTGTCCCAACGGACATTTGGGGATTCCTTGTACCCTTGCCTCTTGCTGCACGAGTTGCAGCATCGTCTTTTTCTTTGCAACATAAGACTGAGCAAGAAAAAGGGGACCCAAGGCTTCTTCAGTAAGTACCACATTCAATCAAAAGTTTAGCATCAGTTGGACTTTTTTTTTTTTTTTTTATGGTTTGTGACTTGCGGATACAGTATAGTATTTTACTGTTGTTTAGCTTTGGCCTAAGATTCACAGCAATTGCAATGGAGGGTTTCAACGGCTGTATTTAGTTTGTACTTTTGTGCCTCAGTGAAGACGTGTAATAAACTCAGAAAGTTTCCAATCTTTGCCCATTTGGCTAAAAAACCTACTAACCATTTGTTTCCAGCTCTTTGTGAGTTCAGGCACACAGGAATGTAACTTGATTCCTCTTTCTGCCCTGCTTATAAGACTTTAAACGCAAGAAAAAGAAATCCTCATAACAGTGTGATTAAGTTTTTCCTTTTCAATTGGCCAAAATCTGGGTGAAAGACTTTACATCATTGTAGCCTGTCTGTCATTAAAAAGATTGAATTGCGTTGCAAATGGTTACTGTGTTAAGTTGCTACTGCACATAAACCCAGATTAAACTAGAGTGCATTACTGAAACTCTGCAGTTTTATTTCCTGGATTTGCCTTTTCCCTGTCTCATGGAGCATGTAGGATCTTGTATAATATTTCACTAACATCTGGTTGCTTTTACAGCCTTGGTTTTTGTAGGATTTACTGAGCATCATTTCTTTTAAAATGAGATGTGTTCATTGGAAAATTTATAAGCATGCTTTCAAACTGCCCCTACATGTCAGAATGTCTGACCTTTGAGATCATTTTATTATATTTGGTTGAACTTTCTTTTCAAATCACCAAATTTTATCATGTTGAAATGTTTATACCACATATTTCAGTGTAAAACGATGAATCCGAGACCGAAAATAGGATTTTTTTTTCTTCCACTGGCACTGTTTATACAAGTGCAGTGTAGGCGTGCACATCAATTTTGTGGGAATGACATCTGTTTTTTAAAACACAGCACAGAAGCCACACCCAGAGTTCAGAGGTTCAGACTTTGGTCTTTGATACACAACATTTACAGTTCCACCCTCAGCACACAGCTTTACTTCTACCTTCTTTTCTGCCTCAGCTACCATGCTATTATCAAGTGATTTTCTCCATTAGTTCATGCATACTAATTTCTAACACCAATATGAGCTGCATGACAGATTTGTCAGATTTCTGCTCTTATACCAGAAAACTCAAGGTTGGATTTAAGGGATTAGCTTGAATTTTTTTTGCATTTCAGGCCACAATCTAGTGTTGAAATCCTCCAGAGGTCTTATTCAACATAGAAAGTAATGATTATCAGCTTGGCAAAATGATGCAGTTTCAGACTTTTACTAAAGTCATCCAGCTTCAACCACTTTATGGGATTTTCTCCAAATACTTTCTTATTGTAATGCAGAAAAACAACCATAACCTCAAGAAAACTTTGGCAGAAGTGATGCATTACAGTTTCTGATATTGTCTTTTTCAATATTGTGCAAACATTTTTCTCATTTTCCTTTGATTCTGTACCTTAACGTCAATGACATTACAAGACAATAGAACTTCAATAAAAGACTAAACAATTATATCTTAATATTTCAGTCTTAGCTTCCAGCAATCACCTATGACTAATATCAGTGATTCATCATCCCACCGCCTTCTAACTAAGAAGTTTTTCATTGTTTGGTTGCTTCATAAATAAAAGCCTAACATAATTTAGAGTAGTGTTTTTTTTTTATTCTAGGAATAAATCCAATTCTGCATTTTCATACAGTACCTAGAAATCTCATCGGTTTGGGGGAATGTTATTTCAGGCTGTTGACATCTCTGTTCTGTCTTTAGGTGTACTCTATCTGCAATATGGGGATGAGACCAAACAGATCCGCATGCCCAATGAGATCACCAGCATCGACACAATCCGAGCTCTGTTTGTCAGTGCCTTCCCGCATCAGCTAAACATGAAGATGCTAGAGTCGCCTAGTGTTGCTGTCTACGTCAAAGACGATATGCGGAACATGTACTACGAACTCGCTGATGTCAGGTAAAGATTTTTGTATATAAAAACGAGAGAAAATCAGTAGGACATGTATCAAATAAAGGTATCAATCATACTGAAAGGGCCTTGAGTAATTAGTTGTCTGAGTTTGAGTTGTTATACAGGATACTGTTAGCACTGTTGCACAGCTAGTTGCTGCAGGAAGTTAAAACAGCAGTTGTGTAAAACTCAAAAGCTAAATTGCTAAGTTGTGACTTTTTTCATGACATTGTGTCAGTAGAAAATAGTTCAATAGGTATGTATGTAGTTATACATACATACCTATTGGGTAGTGTTAAAACAAAAAGTAGGAAGGATCAACATCATTTACTTTAAGGCAACATTTTTTTCAGGAAAATTAAAGCACTGTCTTACTAAGAAAAATCCCATCCATTATTACTCTAAAGAAATCTTTTCCTCCAATATGACCTTCCTTCCAACAAATTCAGTCTGATATTTGCTGTTGTTGTTCATAGCTACCTTTGTACAGGAAATGTCATTGGGCAGAACAGGAAGCCTTAAATCCTTTCCCTCTATGTAAAACAACGTTGTTTTGAGTAAAAGCTGTGTGAAAAACATGTTTTTGGAACACCCCAACAAATTAAGTAAGACGTTTTAGGATTGTTCCTGACTTCCCTGCTTCTTTTTATTTCTTATCATGCAAAAGTCACCCTATAATCTTTAGACCAATTAGCAGAGTTTTTATTTAGCAATTTTTAAAAAAGAACATTTTCTAAAGCATTGTGTTGTGCCTACCATTTTATTTACAAGCAAAACAGTGCTGATTGTAGATGGGAATTTTGCACAGGCATTTTTTTATACTTATATTTTGTTCTTTTTCTTTTTTTTTTACTCAAATCATTTTATTAAAGAAAATGCTCTGAAACAAATACAAGAAACGTTGCCCTTTGACTCTAGAGATCCAGCTCAAGGAAAGTGTGTAGTTCATGACTAATTCCTTATCAAGGTTGTAAAATAATTACCTCGTGCTGTTTTAAGGTTGGTACAAAGTGCAATATCACACTCAAAGTGAGACCAGCACTTGGTAAATAACAGATCTGCTCGACATTTCATGCTGCTTGGCCACATCTCAGAAAACTACTAGTGGATGTTTTTGTCGACTTCTGAGAGTTAGAGAAAATGTCACATGACAGAGGTCTATCAGAGCCTCAGTCAGAGCATATGTCCTTGGCTGGGATGCTAAAGAGATCCATGTGGAGGCAAGACCGGCCGCGCTCTGACGGGGATATCTGGGCCGCTTACTTACCAGCCAACACCTCCTTCCCTTACAGGAACATCACAGATCACTCCTGCCTGAAGGTGTACCATAAGGATCCGGCTCAGGCTTT
The DNA here is from genome assembly GCA_034780135.1 of Jordanella pulchra. Lineage (NCBI taxonomy): Eukaryota > Metazoa > Chordata > Actinopteri > Cyprinodontiformes > Cyprinodontidae > Jordanella > Jordanella pulchra. The sequence goes on from JAUZNJ010013369.1 coordinate 63,598, forward strand.
CAACCATGGACCTCGGCCAGCCAACGGCGATGCCAGGGTGAGTACTTCCCTGTTGTCCCAGCAGCTGAGGGGAGATGAATAGATTTGGCGCAATAAAAAAAGTAACTCCAGGCTCCAGTTTTTAAATTCACATCCTGTTTGCAGTTGTAGGAAGGAATGTCCCCCTGCCTCTTGTTAATCTGTCCAAGGGGGGGTTCTTTTTGTTCTCCCAGAGGCCAGCATTCAGGCAGGCCCTATGCACTCTAGTGCAACATTTTAGGGGAAAATCCAACTCAATTCCAGGGGCCATTTCCTCTGCTTATTCTTCCTTATTCCAATGTAAGCCGTAATCTCACTTTGTGTGTCTAACTCTGCTATTTATTTCCTGCTGATATAGCAAAACCTAAGCCCCCCCCCAAAAAAAAACAATTCCTCAAAAGTTCCCTGCTCTGTCTTTCTCTATCTAACAGTCTTGTTATTTGCCTACAACTGATTAACTATTGCTTTACTGCAAATGTTTATTTAATATTAAGCAAAGACTTTGCAATATAAGCAAGACCTTATATATCTCAAAGTTGAACTCAAATTTGTAAAGATTGATGATGCAAAAGTATACATGGTAAAACAGCTCTGCGTTCAATTTGTGTGATCAGTTTGAACGAACAGCTGTCTTTTTTCGTTTGTAAGAATTCACAGAGAAAGTACTTGTGGAAATGTCAAAACAAAAAAAGAAAAACTGACATTTAAAAAAAAAACAAGCTTAAGCTTTCTGAAAAACATGGTTCAGTTTTGAGCACAAAGTAAACACTGCAGAAGAGTGCTGTTGTCCTGAATAGTTCAGTCATTGTTTAACCAACCCACATTTGACACAAACATTAAGATTACACAAGACTGTGGAGTATTGGAGATTAAGTAGTACTAAGGAATTATTCCACTGACATTTGATCTATTAATCCAAACTAATGCTGCTATTTCTTCATAAAAAGCCATCTTTACATTTTTTAAGCCATAGTTAATTAGTGGTTGCGAGCGAAAATCTCTGGAGCCAGAGGACGTCGATGGAGTGTCTTAAGGTAACCAAGAGAAATCAAAAATGAAATTTATTTAACAAGTGATGCACCATTCAAACAACTGGGGTTCATTTTCCATCTCCAGTTTTTGTAAAGCTGTTTATAGAGACTTTAGCCAAAGCTTTTTTTTCCTATAAGAACTATCCAAAGAAATATATTTTACCAGAATAAAAGCAAAACATTTTCTAGCCTCCTGTCCTAAATGGTCTGTAAGGAACTCTATTAGGAAATACCATACTGTATATGAGAGAAACTAGTGGCTTTAAAACAAGGGTTTACCATGGTTTTAAAAATAACAACATTTTAAGAAAGTTGAAATTTTAAACAGTCTTTAGACTTTTCATTGGCAATTAGTGTGAGAAGCACAACACGTTACACAAAGCAGCAGCCTTTGTCGACATGTTCTGGAGAAGCTTGATATATACCATGCTCCTGAAAATTTCAAAAGGTTGCCAACATTTTCCTTACTAATAATCCAAAATGGCAGAAAAGTGTGGCTTTGGATTTATGTATCTTTTTTTAATTTTGACCAGTGTATTCCTTGAGATAAATATTGGAAAAATAGCTCAGAAGTTGCTTCCATGAAAGCTTCTCCAACCAAATGCTGGTGATGGTAGAGTGTTTCAAAGGCTTGGTAAACAAATCACAGCATATCTGGATGCTATTTACTGTGAAAAAACAAACATTTCAAAGAACAACTGAAAGACAAAAATGTAGGTTCACTGCTGCGATGCCATTTCCCAGATCTGTGTTCCCAATTGCTTCTACAACCACTAAAACTTGTGTTGTTAATCTAAGTTTTTGGCAAGTGAAATCCTGACAGAGCTAGCCTTATATACCAGCCTAGTTATGTTTCTGGTGAATCAGCAATATAATGGTCTATATTTACTGCTGCAAACTGCTTAGCAGTAAAAAATGGAAAATTAAAGATTTAACAAACCAGAGGATTTCAATTAAAGAAACACGTATTTTTGAAATAGTTATGTTCATTTCTATCACTGATTACAAAGCAGTTTACAAAACAAACTAGTCTTTACAGACTTCTGCAGTCATCACTAATGGCTGTCAGAGAGGTTTGTTATGTACACAGAAGAAAGATGTTTAGTCAACAGAATGTTTAATTATTGCCCAACTTCTGCTCTGTTTCCCCCTTTTTCCAACAATAATAGTCAAGATAAATGTCTCATTTTGCTTAACATCATTATTACCAAACTCCAATAATCCTTTATCATCCTTACGCTTATCTACACATTTACTTACACTACATTCGACCAGTCAGGCTCTCTAAATATTTACATTTCACAGCTTTTCTATCACAGCCCTTCTCTTTATCTGTTTAGCTTGAAAAAAAACTCAGATTCTCTGCAGTTTATGAATCAGTTTAGAAACCTTATCCAATGCTGACACAGCAAGAGACTGAAGCAGCTCTGTGCACATAAAGCAAACACGGGGCACATACTACAGGAGACGACAGTGAATAAATATTCTGTGTCAGAGTTAGCTGATCTGTTTGCTCATATGCTTATTTTTTAAGCTGCTTCTTTAGGTCTGTATCTCAAAAAAAGATACATGTCTTTGTTTTACAACAAAAGCTGTGTATTTTAGGGATAATTTGAGATGTTTAGTTCTGCATCCCCAGAATCTGTTTGGGATTGGACAGTAATGGCATAAAGATTTTTTGAATAAGGCTCTGCTGGAATATGAATACACATATGTGAAGGTTTCCAGAGAATAGCAATGTGAAGTTGTTTCTATTTCTAATTTTTCCTTCCTTGAAGATGTGCACCTTCAATTTTAGAGGTCATTAGGGTTTAATGACTCTGAAGATCACCCTTGTGAAACAAACTTTCACTGAAAGCATGTTCCCCTTTCTATCTGTTGTCACAGCCAAACATTGAGCTTTTATTACAGAATGCAGTTATTTTCATCCATTTCACATAGCTCACTCACTTCTGCACACGCAAGACTCACACCTACTTCATTGTTTTTCTCCCTGTAGTAATCTGTGTTGGCATGCTTGAATAAAACAGACAAAAACAACTCTGCACTAAAGGTGCTTAAAGAAGAAATGTCCCTGAAGTGTTTGAAAGAACTTGCATCAGGGTTTTTGACATGTCTTAGCTTCTAGGTGTGACCTGTGAGTCATACCTTGATAAAACAATAGCTCGTTTGTTTGAAAGGAAGGAAAATGGATTGGATCCAGATCTGCATGTGACAGCTTCCTGCACAGCGTTATCATGCATAGTGTATCGCAAAACCAGAGAATTATTACTGTTTGTACACTCGATTTCAGTCTTGCTGCTTTCATTTTACTTGTCTAAAAAGGTTTGCTTAATCTAGTAAGAGAAAAAGTTGTTATTTTGCGTTCTTTATTAATATAATCAAGGTTATTCTGTGCTCACCGTTGCAGCAGTATATCTGGATCTGATATAAACTTGTAGACTTTACTTTTCTTAATAAAAAACTGAATTTACAGTGTAGACAGGATATATACTAAGCCTGAAGGAACAGTATGAGTTTATATACATTAGTAGAAGTAATACAAACATGGGACATGGACTCAAATTGTCATTTTGATTGTTGATTAGATAGCATAGCCTATGGCATACCAAAATAACCAGGTGCGCTTTCTGATTTCAATGTTTTTCTCATTTAATCTCAAAAGTTCTTTCGCATTATAGGAAGCCAGTCTTTTCTACTTTATCTTCTTGTGTTCTGTTAAGGTTGGTTGGGTCAATGGTAAATGACAATGATTAGCTGAGTGGTTAAACTGACATTGTTTGACAGATTATGTTGCTAATTAACCAGCTGCAGACTGACCCTGCAGGTGTGCTTTTGGAGTCTTATCATCAGTTAAATTTAGTTTACTTTTGCAGGGAAAAACGTATGAGACTAACTGTTAAGAACTTTAAACCAAGAGAGGAATCTTGTATTTAAGACTGGGGATGATCTGGAAATGTCAGTCAGCATAATCCTCAGGAAATGAAGTATATGTAATGTTCTAAGTTTTGTTAGTAAATTGGAGAAAATGCTTAAAATAACTTTTTTGAAAAAAAAAGTATAAATTGATTTAGATGGATTTGTTTGCTGTTGAAAGGAATCTCCACTTTTGATGAACAAGAAAATAAAAGATAGTAGCTGAAATGTTTTTTCTTGTGACTTAGCGGTATTCCACAGTATGGCAAGAATAAAGCCCATGTATAAGAAATTTGATGTTATTCCTAGCAATGCTAATAACAGATTAATCTAAAGTTGATTAAACTTAGCCATCAACTAACAGTTTATTCAGAAGCAGCCATTTGCTTCAAACCTGAGGGGTTTTTTGTATCCAGAGGGTCCTAACATAACATTAAACAATACCCATTTTGGGGGGGAATATTTAGAAAATTAAGCTCATCCTTAAATTTTATCAAATAATTTTCCCTGCTATATTAAATGTTAACTGAATAAACAAATATGTTATGTTTTCTCAAACATGATTAATTAAGAAATATTAAAAAAATACAACAAAACAGGAGCATAAATAAATAAAGAATAAGAAGAAAAGACTCTAATATGTCAAATGCTATGAATGAATTAACTGACATGTAAAACTATCCAATACCTTTTTTTTAAGATTGTCAGACTTTATTTGACACTTGGTGTGAATAAAGTGGATAAAATATGTTTGGTAGCCACAGTATAGGCGTGACAAAAGAAAAGAAAGTATTATAAATAGCAATAAAGTCTGATGTATTAACTGATCATGTGATATCTCAGCTTTATGAAAAAAATTAGTTATTTGTTCCTAAATGTTGCTTCAGGCAGAGAAGTAAATAATTGATGATTATATTTCACATCTGTGGGGGAATTTTGTGCTTCTAAAAGCCGGTTGCCAGGAACCACAGTGATAACATTACATCTTCATTTGATAAATAAAATTAAAAAGGCTGAAATAAGAATAAGTTGTCCATTAAGATATCGAGAAGCTTTAATGTGGGCAGAAAATCGTTGGATGCATCAGGTTATTATATTTTCCTAATCTTTGGTGGATTATTTTGAATCTTTAATAAACTGTGGCATAAAGCTGCATTTTTTTGCCCAAACTAACTAAAGGATTTATATATTTAATAGCTAAATATACATCATGTCCTATAAGTTATTCACTTGTTTATCTGAATGCGCCAAATCAAACATACTGAAAACTTGAATGGAGGATCTTTTAATTTCTTACGGTAAGCACACAGCTTCACCAGAGGAGAGAATTTTCCTTTTTTCAAAGTTTTTTTTTTTATTGTAAGTTTGTATTTGCAGCTTTAAAATCAAATCCATAAAAGGCGGAGTGTCCCGTAAAAACATTTAATAAAACTTTGGATGACTTTATTTTTTTCTGTTTCAAGTTCAAATAGATAAATCGCTGCTGCGCAGTGGCACTGCGAAATAAGGGTGCAGCTGGAAGGAGTTCGTTTGTACCATTAAAAACTGTCTTTTTTGTTTGTTTTTTTTTTTTTTTTTTTGTAGGCTGTGTCTTATCATCTTCTTAAGAAGGATATTGAAAAATCGCTCTTAAAAAATGATTGTTGAAGGGCTGAGTCTTTCGTTGATGGTTTCGTCCAATCGCCCAATCTTGGTTTGGGATGGTGTGGGTCAGTTTCTCTAATACTGCACCCACTGCGAGTTTGATCAACCGATAGACCCGTCATCATCATGAACCAGGACATTTTTATAATCCCTAAAAAAACGTGTTCCCTTCTCTAATTTTCAACCTCCTCCAGCAGAACAGCATCACTCACTGTTTTGCATTGTGTCCAAGCCAAATCAAAATCTTTACAGCAGAATATGGAAATCCCTCACAGCTTATTAAGTGTATATACGACTTACTCTGTTGATCATCAGGGACAGGAATATGTGGGTGCAAAAAAAAATATTGCATGAACATTGATTAATAGGCCTTCAGTAGACCTTTTATTATCTATTTGACAGGTTCTCATGTATAGTTATGGTTCACCAGTGTGAGCACGAAATTACACTGTGGTATTGGATGCTTATGATTGTGTTGATCTAAATTTAATGTTTTATATAAAGTAATAATGAATGTTGGAGAGGATTTAATCTGGCTTCAATTCTTCTCCCCACCATCTATGTCACCATTTTCTCTTTGCACATTTCCATACCCAGCTTGCTTTGTGCATATGCAAGCTTGGAAAATCGACATTGACATAATCAAAAAGTCTGCATATATTTGAAATGGTACAATTCTAAAAATAACAACATCGTATGAGAGGAAATAATTGCGATCGACGAGTAATTTACGTGAAAAGAGTTTAATGTTTTTATTTTGGGACTTTTCCAGATGCACAGTGAGATGGCACATGCAGCCCGTGATGGTCAGCACCCTCTAAGACATCCACCTATGGGTCCTCCGTCACACCACCCCCTGCAGGGAGCGCTCCCGCCAGCCCCCCACTCCATGCCGCCATCGCCCTCTCGAATCCCATTTGGCACTAGACAGAACTCCGCTCCAGGAAGTGCCACCATTCCAAGGGACCGGATATCTAGCGTCAATCCTTCGGTCCGCTCCATCTCGCCTTGTCCGAGTGCTATACTGGAGAGACGGGATGTAAAGCCAGATCAAGACGTGAGTGGAAAAAGCCAAACTCTAACCAGAGGAAATGAGGGGTTGTATGCAGATCCATACCTTCTCCAGGAAGGACGAGTCAGCATGGCTGCAGGTCATGGGCCGCATTCCAGCCCTGGACTAGATGGTCCAGAACATGGCATAGGGGGGTTTCACCGAGCATCCATCCGCTCAACAAGCTCTTACGGTGGGCCCAGTCCTACAGACTCTGTGGACCATCCTGCTCTTTACAGGCAGAAGTCCCGAAACAGCCAACTGCCTACTTTGGGATCCAAGACTCCTCCTCCATCTCCCCACAGGATGACTGAGGTACGGATGATTGATATTCACAGTATGCCACCTCATGGTGTTCCACCTCATGCTGTACCACCTCATGGAGTTGTCCTGGAGAGAGGCTCACCAGTGCGCCAGTCCTTCAGGAAGGAGGAAGTTGCAGGGGCTAAGCCCAGGAACAACATGGGATCTCCTGTTATCCCAGATCCTCAGAGTCACCCTCAAGGGCCCACTCCTGCTCCAGGTGACCAGGAGACACGGTAAGCACCCAAAGGCTGGATGTTGCAGAGATTCTGACATTGGACTGTTGTCATTAGGATTGAAGCATTGCATGTGAGCATGAACTAATTCTGCATCACAGTTTTACTTTCATCATAAGCTGCTGAGTCCCTCCGCCTGGTTAGTTCTCATTCATCACCCACAACTAAAGCCAAGCATAACCTGTCTTCTCACTGTTTTTCAGCTTCAAGTTTTCCACATAAGTTTGAACAGACCGATTAACTTTCTTATTCCAAACTTCTATTTTTACTGCTTATTCTCAAATTCCAGAGATAATGCAAAACAATAGCCTGTCAAAGGTTAAATATCAAGTGTTATAAGAGATAATCTTCAAAATAAACATATTCAGCTGCTATCAAACGTATTCATGTCTGATACTCTGTGCAAGCCTGTAGTTAGACCTTGACTGTCTGTCCATCTACAGTCAGCGGCAACGATCTCCACAATAAGCCCCATGACCTTAACTTGCCCCACATTCTCCTCTAAGAAAAACAATCAGAGCAGAAGACAAACGTTGTTTTAAATTTTCTGTTTAACTTTTACCAAACAATCTCATTCTAAAATGTTGTGTTCCTTCCCGTGATGTTTTGGGTTTCTTTATCAAGTGTTTTTAATTTGCATTTTCCAGACTACAGCAGTTGTTTCATATAAAAACAGCAAAACAACTTGTGTTTATCATGGGTGTCAATCTCTGGGGTCATTTCCTCTAAAGCTTTTGGACAGGAAATGTTTTGCAGTTTTAAATGTATTTAGCGTTTATGGTTCACATATTTATATATATATATATATATATATACTATATATCATAGTAGGATTGTCTTCTGTGAACTATTATGCTTCGCTTATGCCTACTTAACACATATGTTGTTGAAAAAACTTACATCTACTGGAAATTGTTTAATCTGAGCTAGTCCAAATTTGCAAGTTTTAGCCCCTAATGTTATTTGAAAGTATTATTGTATCTTTAGTATGAGAAAAACAACACTACTAAACTCTACAATTAAAAACACCAGTAAAAACATGACCACAAAAAAAACTGCAGCAGAAAAATAAATACTGTTTTAAATGCTCTATTATTTCAGCTACTTTTAGCTACAATTAGATGTTTATTTTTTCCACCGTACATCTTTGCTAATTTTTACAAGGGATTTTTACTAGATAGTACTACCGTGTTTCCCCGATAGTAAGACACTCCCAATTGTAAGACGTATCGGGGGTTTCAGGGGGGTCAGCTAATATAAGCCGTACCCCGAAAGTAAGACATATGTCTTACT